>LSSN01004384.1:0-10660 GCA_001970855.1 Smittium culicis | reverse complement strand
TTTTTTTAGGTAATTTACTTAATGTTCATCGATCCTCTAAAAAACGTACCTGGGCCTTGGTGGGCAAAGATTTCTTCATTACCTCTGTCATTGATATCATTAAGCGGAAATCTTAACAAAATACTACTCAAACTTCACAGAAAATACGGATCAGTAATTAGAATATGCAAGTATATATATTCTGATTTCCAATCTAAAATTATTAGGATTTTCTAACCTATATTCTCTTTTTTTAATAATAGCCCCGAAGAGAGTATCCTTTACAAATCCGAGTGACGTAAAGAAAGTTTTAGCATCCTATAAATACTCAAAAAGTGGAGCTTATGAAGGAAATGTAGTACCTCAGCAGAATCTATTTTCTACTAATAGCGAGGATTTCAACCGAATGAGGGTAAATTATAAAAGCTGTTTCCGTTAATTAAATGAAATTGTATTAATCACGTTGCCTATAAATTATTAGAGAAGGCAGGTAGGTCCGGCATTTACACAAACTGGACTGGATCAGGTGGAAGATATTGTGCTGCAATATGGAATATCTAACTTGAAAAAAAAACTGGATAACATATTAGATTCGGGAGATAACAAATTCAATTATCACTTCATATTCCAAAGCTCGACCTCTGATATTATAAGTAAACTTTGTTTTGGTCGTAGCTTTGGCGCAATAGATACGAATAAAAGTGAATTTTTGAAATGTATTAATTCAACTGTTAAGCTAACAGGAATAGTAAGTATACCCTCTATTTGTCTAGAAGAGAATATAATTATAAATAGTTTAGACATATTTGTACTTTTTAGTATAATAATTTGGAAGCGATCTTTTCTAAACTTTTTATTATAAAACTTGTGTAGAATTTGTCTTTTAGGCCTTTAAAATATATACCTTTCGCTTTCCCAAACTTAAAAAGAGACCGTGAAATTCTTTTAAAGTTCATAGAGGATTCAATTAACATACGAAAGAAAGAATTAGAACAAAATGAAATTAATGGTATCCCCGATATTTTGCAGATGTATTTAAATTCAATTAACACTACCAATAATAAAAAATTATCAGGAGAGGAATTAATATCTGAAACACTTGTCATGTTAATAGGTGGAACTGATACAACCAGTTTAACTATGACACACCTTTTACACACTTATATGTTATATCCAATTATATATAAAAGAGTTACAGATGAAGTAAGATCAAATTTTCCTGATAAATCAAAAGTTATAAGACATCAAGAAGCTAAAGAAAAATTAAGCTACTTAGTCTCAACTATTTATGAAACATTAAGATTTATGCCTGTGTCAGCTGGGGTATTGAGTAGAGACAACAATATTAATGATCTCGAGCTATCCGGAATACCTATCCCCAAAGGTACCAAAATTGATATATTCATAGAAGGAACAAACAAAAACCCTGATTTTTGGAAATCTCCGGACTCATTTTATCCTGACAGATTCATGGGACCTGAAGGCGAAAATCTCAGAAAAGAAGTAGCAACGTTTTCTCATGGTGTAAGAATTTGCCCAGGAAGAAATTTAGCATGGCTTGAAATGCTTACTGTTCTTCCAAACATATTACGTGATTACGATTTTAGATTAATTAATGGCTCAGTTTGCAATCCAAGTAACCTTGACCCAAGAAGAAACTATGAACCCAAGTTATATGATACCAAAGCATACTTTGTCCTTTCTCCAGCCTTTCCAGAGCGTGACTGTAACATCGAGTTTTCTCGTAGTGTTTTCTAACTACTTATCGTTTTATAAAATATCTTATTTTTAGCTCCATAACATAACATGTAAAAATTATACAAATCAACGTGATTATAATATTAAATTAAGATATTATTCAAATTATTCAAATTAATTAATTTAATTATATAATTTTAGTATAAATTATATATATAATGCTAAAGATAAGAATATTTATAAAAACAATAAAATTTAAAATAAAGAAGCATGTACAAAATTACTAATAATTTTAAGTTTTATGAACTATTTTGTTAAGCTGTGATATGACTCTCTCTTCTTCGAAATCTAATATTTATTATAGTGCATTGTGTTGAAAATAAAAACTTGGAAACTTAATAAATTTCTAAATTCTATATAGATGACGAAAATTGATCTTTAATTTTGTGTACAGTTATTAGATCGTTGGAAAAAATGACTATTTTACATACTAATTTGTAATTAATATACAATTTTCAAGAAACTCTTTTATTAGTTTCGGAGTTTTAATATATAAAGGCAGTAAGACAAAAAATCTGGTCTGACAGTATAATTTTTTTAGCATTGCTTGTTAAAAAATATAAAAAAAAACATTAATTCACAAAAATATTGAAATTTATCTGATAATTGGTTATTATGGTATTCCAAAATAAAATTTTATTTAGCCTGATAAATTTCCAAATAAGCCCCAAGATTTTATTTCAATAACTAAAAATAATTTATTTCTTGTAATGCTGTATTGTACCTAAGGATATTACTTTTAAAATTGTTTGATATTGTAGTATGTTTTGAAATTGGAGGAAGGTAAATTCAATGAGCCCACTATCATAGAATGTGAAAATGTATTTGTAAACTTTAAATAAAGCTTATGATATAAGCCAGTAGTTGCTAATTGTATTATACATGGGTAGCACTAATTCTCTATTATTAATATTAGCGCTCATTGAAATTATATAATAAGTAACAAACATTAAAAATTAAGAGCAACGGGAGGAAATAAAACCTAACGATCTGGAGTCATCAAATATAAAGCTGTAAAGCTCATACATGATATTCTGAACCGGCGAGTGATACCTTAAGTTTTTATGCGATTAGAATTAAAATAAAAAAAAACATTATTAGTATTAGCTTATATGAAAAAATATGATTACTATTTTTTTTGCTATTTTCTACTAAATATATCACCTTTTATTAATTGAATGACAGTGGAATGTGAATATTTATAGATATGCATCCATTAGGCTAATAAAATATTTCCTTCTGATCAATCATTGATAGCCTCTCTCCCTCTCCCTGCAACCAATCAATTTATATACATAGAAAAAATTCTAGCTCTATTTAATCAAGCCTTTAGCAAATCATAAAATGCAAGCATAATTTATATTAACCTAGTAATTTCTCTGCGCTTAATTAGTATGTTTTTACCTTTGAGGCGCCAGATTTTTTACAAAAATTTTTAATAACTCTTCAGGGGCAGTAGGCTTTTTTTGGTAACAAAATGTAGCCAACAGCGTTCAAATAAAATATTTTAATCCCGTGACTATTTTAATAATTTATTTATTGTTGAATAGCTGCAAATAACAAATATACTTATAATTCATAAACGAATCAATAAGTGTTTAAATTTAAATAGTGTTGGGTGGGAAAGGATTAAAACACTTTCTTTGATTTTTAAAATTATCAATAGATAACCTTGAGCCAATACGCAGATGGGTAGTGAACTGCTACAGTGGCGGAGGGGGGTTGGTTGAAAAATTATTTTTGTAATATTTTTATTAACTTTTTAAATATTTTTCAATAGTCTTTTTTATATTTTTAATTTATGTTTAATAAACTCTCTTGAAAAAAATTGATAAATATGTTATAATTAATCGAGCTATTTAGAGATTGACTAATTTATATTATACTTTAGACAGGAGACATATTAAGTTACTCATAATTTAAATTCGAATCAGTCGAGTTATTCGAAAAATTTTTTGTGATTCGTAAATATGTATCGAAGATAGTATATCAGACCAAAATACTTGGGAAATTAATTATGTGTCGATATCCCGGAATTTGTGGCTAATGTAGCACCTATTGCTCTCATCTTAGGGATTGGTGCTTCAGGGTCGCGGCGTATTAAATCATAAATCGAATAGGTGTATGTTGTGATATTATCAACTGATAGGGGCTTCGAGGTATCATCGACATACGTTATAAGCCTATGAACTACCCAATCTCTATTGTTTACGAGTGGGGACGAGCAGGGATTAATTGCTAACTTTTCCTTGAGACAATGTATGCATTTACAGGGCATAATATATATCGGTGTGGGGGGTTGATTTGGCATGGTTTTTCAATTGGACTGTCATATTTTTTTTCTTTAGGGGCTACTATTATTAGGTTAAGTACCCCTTGTTCGATATTTCTACGTTGTTCTTAAATTATATGGATGTTCTGACGTGAAAGAAACCTGTCACAGATAGTAGCCAGAAATACTTGGATATTATTATCTTAGCAGTGAGTGAAGAGTTTTGGACCCATTCTCGAGTAAATTCTATAACTGGTGATATATCCGTCGAAGGCCTGATGAATTATTTAATAGAAGTATCATCCAACGCCTTGATAAATTCGTAAAACATTCGATGGGCGGATAGCTCGGCTGAAAAATCTGAAATTTGAAGGAGAGCGGATTCATAGGCTTTTATTGAGCCAACTTTCAAATTATATACAGTGTATATTTCCTCCTGATAGTTGATTACTTGAGGAGCGGAAATTTGAGTGAATATCTCATTTGATATCCAGCAGTCTAGAACTTGCTTCAGGATAGAACACTACCTGAATCTAGGTCAAATACGTCGTTCATTGGAAACGATAAACCCAATGGCATAAGAGCCGAGACTTTGCGTTTCGAGGAAACACCCCTGATATTCCAGGACATCAAGTTCTAATGCTTGTTTTCTGAGAGCGGTGATTTTTCGCTTTTCTGATCTGGTACGACGTTTGTTGCTCGAAGAAGTAGTGGCTTTGAAATTTATAACTCTAACAGGTCTGGGAACCAGATTGCGGATTAATACATTGGAGTTACCAGTGTCATTGTGACTTGATCACGGAAGACCTTTTGAACTATTTGGGCAATCAGATTCCACAGAGAGCGGCAGTACGGATTGTTGAACCTGGACCATCCTTGAATCAGCGCATTACATCTCTCAGTGCTGTGTTTTCCGGGATCCAGCTATAGTATTGTTCCAGTTTCCTGATCTTGGATGATGTTAACAGGTCGAGGTAGTCGGGTCCATATTGAGAGTTCATGGCTGAGAATCACTCTTGCGCAAGAAGCCAATCAGTTTTCGCTATCAGTCTGCTGGGGGGTGTTCGTAGGGTTTAGTACAGACTGTACATATGATATTTATGGGTGGGTGTTGGTCTTGAGGCAGTGAAACCATATCTTTTCTGTTAATTCGTGTAGTTACGGGAAGGTTGCTCTCGCGAATTTCTTGAAATATGAGTGTAATATTATTTTATCTATATAGACTAACCATTATCGTCTCATCACACTCTTGAGCCTCTGTGCTTTCAACACACTCAGTAGTTTTTTTGTGATTATTTAGTTTCACCACTTTGTGACTCCAATACACGAGATAGACCGATGTAATACTATTATTATTCCCCAAGCTGAGTATAAGGAGTCGGTAAATATCTCCTGCTCTGACGTCTAAAGCAAGAACGAGTGACCGTTCCATGACGTATGCTGGTTCTTCCAGAAGGACGGGTTCTGTATTTAAGGTTTGGTCAGAGTCGCTATCAATGTCCATGAGTTCGATACTGACAGAATTCGGTTCTTGAGTTCTAATAATCAGCGAAACATCATTCTTCCAGGGAGCAGGAAGACTGAAATCGACTGGGGCTTGCCGATGAAGCTCGAAAGACATCTCAATGTCGTCTGGCCAGCGTTGAACAATCTTCTGGCTTTGCGTCGGAGATCGAGGATCTTGGTGGGCGGAAAATTGAGTGACATTTCTCTCGTATTGATCACCATTCCAAGGTGTGCGATCGACTGAGACGGCGTAGTCGACGACTTTTCGGAATTGAACATGAATCCAAGCTCCGAGAGCTTAGATATATTAAGCGTGTGTTTGTTAGGCACACGTCTTTGGACTCACCCATAATGAGCAGGTCTTCTAGATATCCTGAGGCTCGAATTTCTTTCGACTTGGCCCATTCTAGAAATGAGTGAAGAATATTTGTGAAGACCAACGGGATCAGTGATAGTCCAAATGACAGAATGCGGAGCTGGAAACAGCAGCAGTTTCAATAAAATCGAAGGTACTTTTTGAACTGCTTGTAGATCAAGATGTACATGAATCCACCTTGGAGGTCTAGAAACTTCGGGAAATCCTTCCGGTAGGCCATTCTGCAGAAGGGTATCAGTGTCTTCATCTTAAATTTCTGTTCATACACCTGGAGGTTTAGCTTCACGTTGTCGAGCTTAGGTCTGATGCCACCTGTATTTTTCGATATCTTTAATAGCTGGCAGCAAAATCCTTGTCCCCTATGCTGTATCTCCTCAATTGTTTGTTTGGATATCAGGGAGTCTAATTCTTTAACCAGAACCTCACTGATCGCGCAGCTCAGCTTTCTTTTGTACCGATAGAGGCTGATGTGACTCAAAGGCTAGGCTATTGAAGGGGATTCAGAATTCTTTCCACTATGCCCCAAAATCATCGACTGTCCGTTTTTATGGACCATACAGATCTGAAAAACGTTAAGCAGCCCACGACAGGTAAGTATTTTTGAACTCTATTGTGACCCCTTTCTGTGGCCTCGACCTCTAACACAAAATCTGACTTGCGGTAATAGGTTTTATGGCTTAAATTGGTCTCATATGAAGTTGCAGCACTGGTGCTAATCACCATAACAGTGTTGGTGCTCTTCGAATCCTTGTTGTTTGAGCTCTGTTTGAACTTACAAAAGCGATGGATTCGCTGTCGTTTCACGGTTGGTTTCGTTGAAATGAGGGCGTCAAACGCATATTGATCCATCAGCAGTTTGAAATCAGATTCGAAGAGCTGAGTCGGTTTCCCAGGAAGTCTCAATCCTTTGTTAAGGTTGTATTATCTTGCTTGGGATACAGTGGAGGCTATTTCAAATAATGTGCTCTAATAGTGCTCGCAAAAATGACATCAGGATCCTCAGAGGTGTCTAGTCCAGGACTACCCTGAACTTTTCAGTGCACATAAAAGTCAATCTTCCTGGTTTTCTGAGCCAGAGATACCTAAATTTTGTACAGTATTGTATTAGCCTCCTTCACCACGCTTGATGCTACGCCGTTTGGTGGCGATAGGCTATAATTCATCGAGCTAGTCATTGGGCAAGAGCAGATTTCAATCTTGTGTTCTTTTCAGTAAACGGTGAGCTGAAGAAGTCTTCTTCAATTGATGGAAACGTTTCAGTCAAAGTTTGGTAAGCATTCAGGTCGGTCAATCGTATTATTGTTGTGACGTGTGGGACCTCGGGCTCAAGATCACGGTTCGTTTCTCTAAAGAGTTGCTGAACCATTTCAGTCAACAATCTTACTTGCTCTTGACTCTGGGAGCTACAGTGATTGCTTGTTTCTCCGTTTAACAATTTTGATGGAAATAATATTTAAATATTCTTAGGTATAAAAATTAAATTTTTAAAATATTTATGCTGGTAGAGTACCTTTGCGAAACATAAGATGATAAGGATAACACTATCGAGTAATTTAAATTATATACTATAAAAATTTTTATTATTTTATTTTATTTAATTTATTTTTATTGGTTTGTAACTTTCTGTTTTGTTTTATCCATTTAGATGGTATTACTTAATATGTTTCCTCTCTGAAGTAAAATATCTTAAATGCGCAATTATTTATATAGTCAATAGCTTTTATAGTCAAATATCAAATTAATTAATAATTATAAAGCTTTAAATCTGGTAAATATATTTGGCCAGAAGTTTTACATTGCTTGGATAGACAAAAAAACTAAATTTCATTAAAAAAGATCGGCATAATTAAAAAAATGTACAATTTCTTGAAAAAAAAATTCTTAATCCTACCCCTTTGTTAAATCAAACTCCTTAAGATTAAAAGAACTTTTTTGAAATTTTTTGGTATTCTTAGCCATACGTTTTACACATGTATATACTTTATTTTAGCATCGCTTCTATGTGAATAAAAGAATTTATACATTATAGTATCGAAATAAAAAAAAAAACAACAATTGATTACTTTGTCTCTCCAGAATTCACTAAGCTATTAATTTAAACAATAAAAATTGCAAAATATAAAATGTTGAATTTTAGGTCTACATAAATGATTTATAGTGGTTGTTTAACATTTATTAGCATGAACAATAGATATACTGTTTAAATATTAAATTATGAATATAATTATTATCAGTGTATAAACCATCTATATCACAAATACAAAAAATTAAAGTTATAAAAAAATTGCATACGTTGAAATATGAAATCAGTTTTATCCACTTTTGAAAAATAAATTTATAACAGTTTAATTTGGTTTTATATTTACAAAGCTAAAAATGAATAGTAAAAGCATAATTTTTTTTATATAAATAATAAAACAAATATAATGGATGAAAATAACTAAATAAAATATTTAATAATTAATAATTAATAAATATTAAAAAAATAATTTTTTCAAGAGTTATCTCTAGCATTTGGCATTAATATTTAAATAGTATTGATATAATATATATATGCCGTGGTGGAAACCGACCACAGGGTAGAAGCTATCTAGCTTCTACCTATTGCAATGCATAATTAAGTATTGGATTTTTCTCAATGAGTTTTTTTCCAATATTATTCTCTGCTATCGATAACAATTAAGTTATCGAAACTTACCAAATTACCAAATTATCTATTTATCTATTTATCTATTTATCTATTTATCTATTTATCTATTTATCTATTTATCTATTTATCTATTTATCTATCATTTATCATATATTATCTATTCATCTTTTATTTTCGGAAACTACATTCAGACTTACACGGGTACTAACAGAAATAGCAATTTCACGCCGTTGCAAACAAAAGTTAGAATGCGAGTGCAATTTTATTTATTTTTCAGGGTATATAAGAACGCCTACTTTTGGGTATTGAAAAAAAAAGACAAGAAAATTTTACAATAAAATAAAATATTTAAAAAATAATTTAGTAACCAAGTAAACTCCTAAAAATTAAAATTAGGTACGTGGATTCAATTATAACCACGGCATATATATAAAATAGAGATTATTAGAAATAGATGAAAATTTTCCCTCTTATAATTATTTTTTTAATAAATATTCGCCTGATTTAATAGAAAAACTATTTAATCCTGTCAAAGAATATTCTAAATAATTTTTTTCACTAGAGAAATTTAAAGCGAAGGAATGTTTTAATAGAAAAAGGCCTGAAACTTCAAAGAATCTCACGTGTATAGTAAAAATAAACGGTTTTAATTCTGGTCAAATAGTTGATATCGATGAGCGCCAAACATAAGAGTTAGTGAAAAAAATTTTGATACTCTAATAAAAAATACTTGTAGCTAATAAATAATTTTCTTTTCACTAGCACAACTTTTAAGAATAAAATATATTAATTATTAAATTTTTGCCTCAGAAAAGTGCAAACCTGGTGAGTTAACACAATAAAAGCTGCTGCTTCACTTAAAACTTCAGGGTGAAAACAGAAATAAAATATTAAGTTGTGTAACATTTAAGAGTAATCAATAATTATTATAATAGTAGACTCAAAAAAATGCCAACCTAGAGCGTTAAAGCAAAAATAGCTGCTGCTCTACTAAAAATATGAAACTAATTTCAGAGGAAAATAATTTAATAGATTAGTTTTTGATAGTCAGCTATAATTATTCAAATGGTAGACTCAGAAAAGTTCATACCTGGAGCGTTAACTCTATCAAAGTATCTGCTTCAATATAATTATCAGATTGAAATACTTGGATATGAATTTTAGGGAAATAATCTTGAAGTGATAGAAGTTTTTAATTAGATTTGCTCTGATTAGTGCCAACTTGGATAATTATAGCCTTTAATATTATAAAATCTATCGTTGATAATGTCATTTAATTCATATTATCATATACGTATTTCGTTCAAATATATATATTTTATCTTTAATTTTAAAAGTTTAAATTATAAATAGACCAATATTTTTATCTATAGATATAATTAGCTTTTTCATTTATTCTAGGGATAAAAAAGCCTAATTAAAATGTTAATAAAAATGTCAACATTATTAATTTTAGTACATTAAAGATATACATGTCTGGAAAATCACAATATATTCTATCCATTCTAGTTTTTATATGTATTAGTGTAATTCTACCACAAGAGAAATAAAAATATTACATTCCCATTTTGTTTGTATAGATATAAAATTGCATATAAATTTATTTTGAGTGAAAAGAAAACCCCCGAGAAAAATAAAGCAACAAAGAGAAAAAGTTGAGTATAAAGAAATTGATAGATGATTTGACAATTAATTGATTAGAATATTGAAAGGCGATTCGCTTATTTGGGATTTAAAAAGAGAATTGATTTTTTCAGTGAAAATAGCAATCTATGCAAGATAAGTAAAACTTTATAAATCGGAAAAAAAAATAAAATACTTAATGCGATAAATAGAAAACAAAGGTTAGTAGGTTTTTTTAATTATTTATGAAATATAAATAGGTAAGAAAAGAAGAAAAGTGAAGCGCTCTCAAAATTTTTAGTAATAACTCTTATTACTTTGTTTATAAAAAAAATATTCCTCAAATAAATAAATAAAATATATATATTTAAAAGCAAATCTAAAAAAGTGAGAAAATAAGCAGAAGCTTAGCTTTAAAAGATTGATTAGTTTAAAAATTATTATTTAGTTGGTTTTTTTTTATTTCAACACTTTAAGCCTTAGTTCTATTATTTTT
>LSSN01004381.1:0-12794 GCA_001970855.1 Smittium culicis | reverse complement strand
TTAAATGCAAAAAATAGAAAAAATAAAGTGCACCAAGGTGTAAAAAAATAAAATAAAATAAAATAAAATAAGCTAAAGAACTATATTTAAATATATATCGGTAGTAGTGGATTTGGAAAACATCATAAAAAATTTTCTCCATATTATATAAAATAATAGAATAATCAAAGAAGATATAAGAAATGCATGAATGAAATATAGAATTGATGAAAAATTAAATGTAATTTATAAATAAAAATGGATAATTTCCTCAAAATTTATTAAATAATGCAAGGTGGATAATTAGTCGCAAATTAATATTCTTGTTAATTTCAATTATTTTTAGTACTTGTAACAATAAAATTATAGAAAAAAGTATTCAAAAAAATTACAGAACGTTTGAGATTCGTAAAAACTTATTAAAAAAATTTATAACAACGAGTATAAATAGAAATGATGAAAAAACCAATTAAATAAATTTAAGTACTACATTACCAAAAAATAGAGGTCTGTGAGAAGCTAATAACTGAACTATTATTATTCTTTGACAAATAGGAATCTACTATTTGGTTAGTATTATAAAAATATAAAAAAATTATATATATAATATTACTATCCCAAAGTTTACAACCTATTTTTACTTCTTATTTTGTCCTTGAAATCGAATAATAGGAAGATTATTTAGTCTTTTTTATAATTTAATAAATATTAATTGTGTTATTTTTGGAACTAATACTCCTAAATATCTGAAAATCAGGAGCAAAAGCATTTCCCGCCTTATAGTGAAGAGAGTTTTAATCAAGATTCTGAGAGGAGGATATTTTTGCATAAACAGGAACGTAAAAACAAATATAAATATTTAAAAACAAGTCTTATAAATTCAATTGTCTCAATTAATGTGACAAATAGATAGTAATAACTTTTTCGTTTACAGGTTACATTTCATATTATAAGTTAAAATAAGTGATCACTAAATAGAATTTATTGATGAAAAGTCGCTTTTTGATATTTTCTCTTGCTAAATTTTATTTATTAACTGGAATATTACATTATTGATTAGTTGAACTGTTAAAAGAATTGATTATATCGTGATACATCGTTTATAGTTTAGAGCGAGATTGAATATTTTAGATTTCTTAGAGGTATTTATGAAATATATATTTCATCGCCCCTAATATAATTTATAGTGGTAGATCATGTTCTATAAATTATGAATGAAAAAAGGACTTGTGTGTGTGATAATTTAAATCAGAAATTGTAGAAGTGAGTTTATGCAGATGTCAAATATATTTATAATTAGGTAATTTTGGTAGTGTATAAATAATATGGGGATCTTACTGTGTTATATAAATCACGCTTTGTATATGATCATATGTGGTTCATTGAAGAAGAAATAACAGGAATAGTATATAGACTCAAAAAGATCTCGAATCCTTTCCCTTATTCTGTGAATAGATGGGATTATGTAAAATGTTATTGAAATTTACTAAGATACAAAGATTAAAAACAGTAATAAAAATATAATGAATCAGGTTAATGGGAACTATTATTATTAAACTAAGTAATTGAATATAGATTTAGTAAAAAATATATACAATGGACCAGAATAGTTATAAAATATATTACTATTATTTTAATCAGGTTGGAAAAGAAAAAAGTACGTATGAATTTAAAATTTCAAGCCAAAATCAATTTTGAAAGTGCATCATTTCCCCCAGTTTATTTCGCTCTTTTAAATAAGGCAAAAAAAAAATTGAATAAAGGAAGAGCAAAAAAATTTATTCAAACTTTTTTGCTGTGTTTTAGTTGTTTTATAATCTCAAAATTTTTTATTTAATTTTTTTTAGCTAAGAATAAAATAAAATCTTAAATAAAATGATAGAAATGGCGCTAGGGATAATGGAAGATAATCAATTAACAAAATTATTCAGTAAAATTGAAATAATTTTACATAAAGGTAGAATAATAAGAGAAGGAAAATTTTATAAACAATGATTTTTCCATAAATAAAAAAAAAATAGATCAGATAGAAAATAAATAAGCTGTACTATCTAAAATTAAAAAATAATTAGTCGGTTTGATACTATGAAAATTATAAATATTTAGAAAAATTTAAAAAAAAAATTAGTATACCTTCAAAATTATTTTATATTTTCATCTTTGAAAATTTAAATAAGATATTAAAGATGATATAAAAGAGGAATTTATAGCTATATTTTGGGTAATAAATAAAAATATCAAAGATAGCTATAAAATAAAATTTTAATAATAAAGGTATGAGAATATTGGATAAATATTTTTAGAAAAATATCTATTCTTTAATGATATTATATTCTTTTCCATCAAAAAGAGTTTTATTAAAATCAAATTTAATTATTCGATAATAGTTAATAATTAAAATTTTATCGAGTTTTATTATAAAATAATCAAACATCATTTAAAATTTTTTAACTTAATTATTTGTACCGAATTAGTTAGAATATTACTAGAAGATCAAAACTGACTACCTTCTGGGAAAGGGTTTGAAGACAAAATGAATAAATTTATACACGAATTAAATTAGGACAAAAATATATGTAGATTATCTATAAAATTAACATATTAAAATTAAAATGAATCTAAAATTTTCAAAAAATATCAATTAAAGTTATATTTAAGTAATTGCATGTAAATTTTTTATTTTAAAAAAAATAGAGCATAAAAATTTTTTTATGGGAATTTTAGCTGACTTTAAATGATAATTTTCTACAAATTATATTAAAATCCAATTAAATAAAACTTCGTATTAAAGAACAGACTATAAATCACAAAAAATATTTTAGTATTAGATAGCTTAATGGTGAAGAGGATTAAAAGAAAAAAACAACTTTCTATAATATAAAATTGTTAATCATATTCGGAATCATATCAATTATAATTATAGAATAATAAATAATCATCAGGACAGAAATATTTTAATACAAAAAAAGTAATTCCAAAGCCTTAAGAAAAAAGTAAAAAATGTAAAAAAAAAATCAGATAAGATGAATTGATAAAATATTAGTTTAATTATCAGGTAGCAATATTTTAGACGTTTATTTTGCTTATAAATCGTTAAAAATTATAATAAAATACAAAAAACCTATAAAAATATTGATAAATATTTCAATGTGAAATTACACCAATATATAGAAGCTTCTTATATTCTATTTATAACAGTGCATATTCGAGTTTCAATCATATTTTCTCGCTGATTTTGTACACAACGCTTTTTATGTTTTAGATGAAATAAATTTATACGAAGTTTTCTATATATTTATTGTAATTTTATTACTTTAGTAATGTAAATATGGATACTATTTGAGATTTATTTTTTAAATCCGATTATAAGGCAGGATTGAGAATTAATCGGAAGAAAAAATGAGCCATTACTTATATTAAAAACGGCCCACCAAAATTAGCCTATTTGATATAATTTTTTGCCTTTTAGTTTATTTTCCTTTTTAAAAGTGAGATGTATAACAATATAACGCATAAAAAACAAAAAAATCAAGAGTATAAAAAAATGCTAAATATAAAGTCTAGGTACATAGACAAACAAAAAAATATGAAATGTTGGAGATCCTTAGGCATTTTTGGCCTTTTTTTCTTTAATTTTTTTTTGTATATTATATAAAGCTATTTGTTATATTACTTGATTAATTCAACAAGTTTTAATATTAGTATTCAAGAATTTAACAAAATATGACGGGTAGGAAAGTTTAAATGGTTAAAGTTCTGTGCCCTTTAATAATCTCACTTATGGAGGATATATTGAATTATAATAAATCAATTATCGCTACCTATTTATTATAAATTACCAGTAAGTAACTCTATGTATTTATAAGAATGATGAAAAAAAAATATAGATTAAAGTAAATATTTGTAAATAAATTTTTACGATAAGAAAACCCATATAAAAACTTAGAATTATAACTATATCGTATTTAAATATTTAGTGGTCTATATTAATAGATTGGATAGTATATCGTTATATAGTTACACTTAATAAATATGTGATGCATTAATCGATATAATTTAGCGTGATCGAGATTAATGCTAGATTAATTTGAAAAAATAATTTAAAAATGCAGAAATTAATTGTATCAGATCTACACAAATTAAATTATAACTAATAGCCCTATCTTTTGTAAAAAAAAAAAAAAAAGTACAAAAATTTTTTAATATTTTTCTATCCAAGTGAAATAAAAAGCGCCAATTTGAAACTACATTATAAAATTTAATATTACAATTATTATCATTTAAAATATAAATTAGAAAATTATACAAAATTTTAATAAGTTCATATTAAAATCAGAAATCGCCTATATTTTTTAACTCGAATCTAATTTAAACATGCACATCATGAGTCTTTGACACTTGAAAATAGAATTACAGATATATTAAAACTAAAATTTCTAGTTAATTCAAATTTCTGAAAATAATTCAATAAAAATAAGATGTAAGAATTAATTAATTTCTATCTAATTAACCCAATTTTATATATCACATAAATTTCTGAAAGGTATTATATAATTCTAAATAAATTGAAATATTTATTTACTATATATATAAATCCATTTTATGGATATTTTACAACTATATAATTTTATTTAAGCCCTAAATAAAATTTCTTTACGATATAATAATTAAAAAACCGAATTATGTCATCCTAACGCATTTTATAAAATTATATATGAAAGATAGGATGAAATTTATGTAACCGATAATATAATAGGTGTTTAAAGATCTTATGTTGAAAGATCAGATAATTTTTAGATTTTATCAAAGGGAAAATCTCACTAAGTTGACCTTCAAGTGGAACTGTTATTGCGTATTTTAAAAAATATTACCTTAGATTATAAAATAATAGCCGAAATTGTATAAATTTTAATTAAGGGTCTGTAAAGGTAGTCAATAGTTCTCCCCGCCCCCAGTTTTTAGGGCCTTAAGTAAATCATGATAAATTTTTCTAAATTTAGTTCAATATACCATCATTATTATTAAATTATTTTATAATTTTTTTACCTAAATTTCAGAATTGAATTTAACTAAATATATACTATATTTATTTACAGCATGAGTCAATTTTACTGACATAAGATTTTAAAAGAATTATAATTCACATAATCGTTATATTTATCACATTTTTCTGTCAAAAGATAATCAATTGGTCAATTTTAGCGTAAAATTTTTTAGTGCGATTCTTATTAGGTTAAAAAATTCAAATTACAATTATTCGAAAATTTTCAAACTTATTATAAATAAAATAATTTTATTTCGAGTCTCAATTTTTCTAATTCGCATTATATCTCAATATTACAGCAATTAAAAAATATTTTAATTTGATTACCTTACTAAAAATGAATTATTATAATAATTATTTATAAAAATTTTAATAAAAACCTATTTTATAGAAAATTAATAATATATGAAGCCAAAAAATATTAATAAAATTGATGACTTATAAACTCTAGATGTGTAAATACCAATTTTTTTGTTAATTTAAACTATAAAAGTCAAACTTGTAACATGAATTCTAGTGATGATGATTTTGGATTTAAAATTTTAATTTAAAAATAATACATTTATTATATATTGATTAAAAAATTAGATAATAATCACTTATTAACCAAAAAAATAAATTTGATTCTGAAATATTTTTGTTTTTAGTTAAAAATTTTTATGTAAATACGTATTCGTAATTTAAAGTACATTTTATATAAAATTATCATTATTTTTATTATATTTAATAATCAGCTTTCAGTCAGGAAAATTAATATTATCGGATGAATTTCTGGGTATACAAGTATTCTTCACTTGATTTTTTTAGATTTGCGCAGGTCCTGTGTGTGGTATAAAAATGATTTCTATATATTCAGCACATATTGAACCTATAAGTGACGGCGTACGCAAGAGCTCAGGTTTTAGTATGTCTATTTAAGTTGATTTTTTCGAAAGATTATAGAATAACTATTTATAGTCTTAGAATAAGTATAAGGAGAGCTGAACCTTGTTATAATTAGGTATAAAGTGCACTATCAATATATTAATAGGAAAGTGATTTTTTATTGGTTGAGTTTTTATTTTTTCATTTGCGGGAAAGATCCCTAAAAAAAAAATCTCGTCGCCTTATATATTGAAAAATGTATTAAGATAATTATAGTAGAAATTTTTTTTTAGGGTATGGCAGTTTTAGCTTTATTGCTTAAATATATGCTGATATAATTTTTGAAAGTCCTTCCTATGTGGTTCTAAAGTTTTGGGCCTATATGAGTCTAAAATCTATATAAATAAATTATATTGACAAGCTATCTTTAACAATATGATAGCACCTATTGTTATTTTATTATAATTTTAATCTATAATAAATTCATGATTTATAAGTGCTAAACATTTTCTCTGATAATATCTTATTAGTTTGAATCAGATCCTTAAAATGGCTTCAAAATTTAGAATTTTTTATAAATAATTATTAGTATAGATTTAATTCTGCTTGTAATTGAATTAATTTATAAGATATGTAGCATATTCTTTGATAAATATGACGACAATAACGTCATTATTTTATTTTTTTGCAGTAAATTAATGTTTTCTGTATTACCAGTATATAAAATAATAGATATTATATTAAAAATCGACTAAATTCGTATTTTAGAGATAATTAATTCGTCAGTTATATTAATTAATAGTTTTTGAAATACTGTTAATATCAGTAAACCAATAATGCGAGGGTATTACGGGATTCGTTACAGGGCTTAGCATACCTTAATAGAAGTCTATACCATATAAAATTTACCAATCTGCCATAAAATATTCAAAATTTCTAGGTTTAAGAGTTATGCCTACTGTAATAGCTGTAGATATATCGCTAATGATTTTTATATCTACTAAATAGGAACAGATTACAAAAATTGATAATTATAACTATTATTCAGTGATAAAAAACTATCTAAATTTAGTATTCAGTAAAATTAAGTAAAATTCAGCTATATTTATCAATTAGCGGAACGTTAAAGATTTTTTTCAGATAATTAATTCATAGATTAAATATCCAGGTTTTATCAAAGAACGAAAAAAATAATAACTAAGTAAATGTATTGCTCGAGTCTAGATATATATGAAATTTTCAAAAGATTTTTGAAATTGTAAATTTATGACTATAAAATTTTTCATAAATTTAATAGCGTTTTTTTGGGTATTAGAGTAGCTCCAAAAGACAAAAAATCCTTTGTAACTAAATATATATAAAAAAAATTTCAAATGCTTAAATCAATTAAAAAACATTAACTCATGAAGCTCAAAATTATCCCAAAAAAGCGAATTTGGATACTAAAATTATTCCAGAACCCTATTTATCGGTTTCCAGATATTATAAGATCTATGAATTTAGCTAATGTATTCAGAATAATGAATTTTGGGTTGGATTTATTGGTAATCTGAAAGTAGACGTATAATATTTTGCTCTCAATAAGTTTTATATTATAATTGTGATAAATTATTAGAGCCAAAGTACGAATATAGCGATTTTAAATTTCTTTGAACTTCCATATGACGCTCTTTAAAGTTTTTAGATTCGATTATTAAGCTTTAGTATATTAAAGTTCGGATTTTAATATATCTGGAAATTTATGGGGAATTTTTTATTGATATGACTCAAAAATTGAACTAAATCCTTAGATGAGTTATTGGGTGGATTTATACACAATCTATTTAACACACTATATTTATAAATATTTTAGATTTACTGTAGTTATATGGGAATCACAGCCTTATTTTGTCCCTTACTAGCATCAGTATATCGTAAAAAACCATATAAACTCAAATTTTAAGTTTTTTTTACAGCATTTAAATGCCAAATAAAGTTCATTGGTGAATTTTTGGAATTTTAGCGCAGGTTTAAATTTCAAATCCTTATAAAAAGTTTTTTTTTTCTTTTACACCAAAACGAAAAAATTTATTAAATGAGAGTTATATTAGGATATAATAGAACATATTCTAAATATTCAATGGCGCCAAAACCAGTTTTAATATAGCTAATAGAAATATTTAAAAAAATTCGATCAAATATTTAAGCGCCCCTATTCTACACTAATATTTGTCTTCAGAATGAATAGTTCTGATAGAAGTATCTATAAATTCTTTGAAATAACTAATATTAATATTAATTGGTTTACTTAAAAATCGTTTTCTCTATAGCGAAATAAAATTCTCAAAAAAATGAATTATAACGAATAATACGGATTCATATTAAAATGTACAGCTACTGATAGTGTTTAAGTATTAGTGAATCCATACTCAGAAATCTGCATAATGGATCTCTTTTCATAAGAATCTAATATATTTTTAGCATATAATCTGACCTGATAAAATAAAATAAATTTTCTATTCATCTCTTTATTGATAAATTTTTACACTTTTACAAAGTTTAGTCTAGAAAATTTTCTAGACTATTTTTTGGGCTCACTGAATTCATGAGAATTTATAAAAATCACTAAAAACTGTATGAAATCCTTATATAGAGTGAAAAATGATTTTATTACTGCAAATATAAAATATTTTTAATTAATTTAATTTGATCCCATTAAATTCTAATCAATTCATCAAAGATGTTGAATAATAGACTTTTTACTGTAATTTTAGTAATTTCTCTACTTT
Organism: Smittium culicis; assembly: GCA_001970855.1. Classification (NCBI taxonomy): domain Eukaryota; kingdom Fungi; phylum Kickxellomycota; class Harpellomycetes; order Harpellales; family Legeriomycetaceae; genus Smittium; species Smittium culicis. The sequence continues at coordinate 4,139 of LSSN01004381.1, read as the reverse complement.
AGAAATTACCAATAAAGGTCTTGGGAAAAATTTATTGCGATATTAAATTCAAATTTGTCTCCTGTTACTAATTCTCTCTTTAATTTTAAATAATATTTTTCGAATTTACAATTTGTCTCTGATAAATTGGTTTATAAACTCACTAATGAGTCTAATGGACAATCATATGGATAAAATATTTATTTCCCCCCATTTAATTCGAAAATTTGACAATTACTATGCAGAAATATCTACTAGCGTTTTTTACAAAAAAATATGATTTTTTTTTTTCCAAGAGAAGGATGCATAAGATATTTTCACTCTTTAAGTATACATAAATAGCATACTTCTTTAATTTGGTGATTTTTTTATTAATTTTAAATGTCTTATATAATCTTTAGTTTAATATTTAGGAAATATAGTCAAAATATTTTTATAATAATATGATTTTCAAGCTTCTAGAATATAAAAATAGTAGAATTAATTCATACTACTTTTAAAATATATATAAAAGGTGCATATTAATCATAAAATTTTATTACGAAGAATAAAGCTAAATAATTTTAATAATATTTTTTAAGCTTCGAGCTTCAAAAAATATAAATATAATGTCTATAGACTATATGTACAGTAATAATGATCCAAAAAATATATAAATAAGACCTTGAGTAATATATAAATATATATATTACGGCGATTTTAAACAATATAAATTCATAGAATTTATTAATTTAATGAAAAATTACTATAATTTTAAAAATAATAGAATTTTTTTTAACTCGAACCTATCTAGCCGCATTATTTTGCTCTACACCTAGTAAGAATTGATAAAAGGAATAAAAATCTAATTCCTATTTCCACCTTCAAACTTTCGGTAAAAATTCCATTTTTTGACTTCGTGATTTTAAATTAATAACGTTATTTTTTTACCTTATTTTCCAAGCTTTAGAATTTAATATTAATTTTTTTATTCTAAAAATAAATATAAAATAATTCTAAAGGTTTTTTGATTTAATCAGTATCATAATTATTCTAGTTTATCTTTATATTTCTTACTAATATAATTTTAAATGCTCTTATTCTCATCCCAGTACCAATTCTTACCCTTAATTCATTTTTTTATTTTCTTATTAAAATTTACTTCAATTCAATGATCAGTGTTATCGGGAATAGCAAGTAAATTTTACTAGATACCTTAAATTTTTTTGCAAAAAAATCACACTTATAAATTGATTGGTCGATTTATTAAAAAAAGTTAAAAATGATGGCTATACTTTTACACAAATGATGTAATATTATTATTTTGGTAAAAAAAGGTAAAAAAAGGTTATTTTTTTATAAAAAATAAATAATTTTGCAATTCTATACTGATCTACTATAATTTATTTTTAAATTTTAGAATATTTACGAAAATATAAGCACCTTTTTTTGATAATAGCATTGTTATCGGAAACCATTTATAATTTGCGTTTATTTTATGCTTGGATAATTAAACTCGGCGCTAAATAATTATATAGGATTTTATTTTATAGAAAAAAGTCGAATTTAAATTTAATTTTTTAGGCCTTACATCACTGTTGTGATATTAAAATTAATTATAAGCATTTTTTTTTTTATAAACCTTATGAGTTTTATAGAAATATTTGAATTTAATATTGTTTTTATAACCCGACCTTGAATTATCTATTAATATATAATTTTATTAAAAAAAAACACCAGTCAGTATATTGTAAAAAGCTCTATAAGAGATGTATGTAAATATGAATTTATTAATATTATTCAATTTGAAATTGATCAATGCAGGAATGATGTATTTTTATTACAACTTTGAAAAAATCAATACATAATTTAATTTTTATAATTCACTCAAAAAAATCGAGTTTTATAATCCATATCATATAGAGAAAAGGATAATTCATATTCGAACTCAATTAAATCAAGTTTCACAGTTGATTTCTAATAGATGTAAAAATTAAAACTAGTTTGAGTTCAATAAAGTGTTTATCTAATTTTTATGTTTCCATAGATTTCAATCTTAGATTTATAGAATTTTTTATTATACAAATGACATAACTAAATTTATATTTTAGGTTATTTTTACTTTATAGGCTTATATAATCGGCATACTCGCATATTTGCAGCTAATTAATTTAACTCTTGATTCAATTTAGATTCAATGCAGCTCTGTTTTTTAAAACCAGTTTGAAAATTAATGACTTAATTTCTTTCAATTTTAATTTTAGGATTAAAGATGTTTTTTCAGCTTTTAGCAATGGATTATAGATTTTACAACTAATAACTCGATGTTAGATTAATTTTTTTTGATAATTTTATTACGATTGAAGCTTAAAAGTTTTTTTAATAGTTCCACATAAAATAAATAAATGAAAATCCAGATTTTTATTTAGAAAACCAGGTTTAAAACCCAATTGAATACTTTAGAAAATCAAATTTAAATCGCATTTAGCTGCTATACGTAATCAGCACAATGATAATAAAACATATCTAATAAATATAAAATGCACAATAATTAAAATGTGATAAAATAGGAAATATTAGTATAGATTGTATATTAATCATACCCCGAATTAAAAATACCTAAATTATTTATATCTCGTTTTTATGAAAATTATTTTTTAGTTATACCTGACTGTAAGCGTTGAAGACAATGTATTATATTAGACCTAAATTAAAGGATAAATTATCTCAAAGTTTTAAATATCATAATAATTTTAATGGGTTGCTCTTAGAATAGATTTATGCCTACTATTTTAGGCGATTTAATAAAATTATTTTATCTTTTATACAAACTATAATTATAGCTAATGTGGAGCGTGGATAAAGATATGCTTTTTTACCTTTCTTTATAATATATATATTAATTCAGCGATTTAAAGATATTAATACAAACTACAAAAAATATATTCCAAAACTTTTCTATATTTTTTACTTGTAAATGATAAAAACATACTCAAAATTCTAAAACAGACATTAAAAATCTTTAAAGATCATTATATTCTTTTCAAATTCTTAAGCTATAAGCTCTTGACTGATTTTTCTTTAATTTGTTGGATAGCTTTTCTTGAGATTTATGCTAGCAGTTAGATTTACATAAGTCAATAATCATAATAATAAAAAATCAATTATAGTTTAATTATATTGATTAATTTAAAGTATTAATAAACTTGACTTATTTGTAAGGAATAAGATTTCTTGCATTCGAAATTTGGATCAAATTGTGTAAATATTATATATTATAAGCATAAAAAATACTAAAATTTTATAATGAATCAAGTTTAAATGATTCTCGCTACTTAGAAATATGTTTTCACAAGCATATATATCATAGTTTTAAAATTATCTTTTAATTAATTATATAGGGGAGAAGGGTTAAGTTATTGGGTTATAATGATCTTCCTTTAACATTAGCTATAATAATAATTTGATAGCGAATTAGCTATTTTAGCCTATATAAAAATAATTTTGACAAACTAAAGTACTCAAATGAAATAAACGCTTGACAATCTTGTAGCTTAAGTCTTTTTATTTTAAAACAGTTATAATTATTATTCTAATGAGTTTGGTTTTAAACGATTTAATGCGGATATAAAGGGTTTATTATCGAATATTTAAAAAAAATGATTTGAAGCCAAATATATAAAAATATATAAAAGGGAAAATTTAGTCAAATTTTAAATCATTAAGCACCACAAAAATTTTATAAGCAATTATAATTAAAGGGATATTATTTTTATAATAAGCTTTAAAAACGACGTTTAATTGCTGAAAAAATGATTCTAAATATAAATCTTCTATCTGTTATTTTTGGGCTAGGTATAGCAAAATGTATGACCCTAGGAAACAATGATACGCAATTAATAAATGAAAGAAGCATGGGTGTGATTTCTAAAAGGATTTTTGATGGCAAAGAAGTGAAAATTAATCAGTATCCATACATGGTATCAATTCACAGATTAAATGAAGAATGCCAGATGCTTTGTGGAGGTGTACTTTTGTCATCAAGTGTAGTTTTAACAGCTGCACATTGCATTTTGGATACTGATACAAATGAATTATATAAAAATAATGAAATTAAAGTTCGAGTTGGGAGCAAATATTGGCTTGGATTTGGTGGAAAGGAATTTAGCGCGTTAAAAATG
>LSSN01004376.1:0-13938 GCA_001970855.1 Smittium culicis | reverse complement strand
TGTCAGATTTCCTTTTCTTCCTGCGTGGATTTTTTTGGCTGAGATTTTTTGCATTTTTTTGTTATTTAATTGTGATTTGGGATCCTTGTTTACCCTATGTTGGCTATTAGCCCTAGGATAATCTGCATTGTTGCTGTTTAGTGCATCATTTGTGCTGTATTGAGGGTCATTCCCCTTCACAACGTCGCTAAATAAGGTTCTAGCACGTTTTACGGGCTTTCTAATGACCATAATTAATTAAATTGGTGTTTTTTTTTTTGTGCTTTTATTTATTTTTTGGTTTTTTTTGTGTAGGCTTTTTTTTATGTCGCAAATTAGTCGAAATAATCAAATTCGTTAAATTCGGCGATTTGCGTTCTCTTTTTTTCGATTTGGCTAATTAAAACCGTGCACCAAACTTGGGCACTTACAATTTAATTGCAATAGTTAAACTTTGTCTAAAGAGACCAAGCTTGTACCAAAATGTAGCTCTTGGCAAGGTCAACAAAGTTGTATTAATAAGTTAAAGTCGATAGACTACGCGTTCGATGGTTATAGTCAATTTTATTTATTAAGGGCGTAAAAAAAAGTGAATAGTAGATAAGAAATAAAATTTTATAGATTCTCTTTTCCTATTGGCTCGCCCAAGAAAAACTTTTTTAAGAGAGAGAGAGAGAGAGAGAGAGAGAGAGAGAGAGAGAGAGAGAGAGAGAGCAAAAAGAGCGTTTTATTCGTAAATAATTTTCCGGAAATTATCGTAATTCTCCAGCTAGATTCTATACTCTAGGATTTGTTTGGGCTCTTGAAATGTGAAAAACTATAAAGATTGTAATTGTTAGAGTTTTAAGATTTTTGAATTAGATTTTTTAGTTTATTTTATTAATGTATTGCATAATGATTCTCAAAGATTTAGAGAAAACTTGTGCGTTTTATACAAATAATTTGGAGTTTTAAAAACAAACCACTAACTCAAAAAAACGATAAGAACTGGTGTTGAAAATTTTTTAAGTATATATAGGTATAAAGAATATTAAATAAAACATAAGATTATTAAGAAAAAATAAAAGTAGTAAACAGATAAAATATAAGTTTCATTCTTATCGAGGTTCTGCCTTATAAAAAAAAAGTCAAAAAGAATTTTATTTGAGAAAAAACTAAAGCTTTTCCTTTAAAATCACTATGATGTGATATAAAATATGAATAGAAAAGTAAAAATATTGGATTATTATTCGTTGGTATCGATTAGAAAAAATCCGGTACGACAATTTTTTTTTACCTAAATATTCAAAATTATTTATCTTGTTGACTGAATCTAGAATCTAAAATTTAAATTATATATTCATTCCGTTTTGCAATTAAAATCTTTAAAAAAAATTAGTAATATGATTTTTATTGGCTTTAATATGCTATTTAATTTTTTATTGTACATAAATTTGAATTTAAAATGGTTTACTCGTAATAATCTCGAATATGGTTTATTATTTATAACATTTAAATGTAAAATACGACAGGATCTAACCCTTTAATTTTAATTTAATACTCTGTAATAATAATAGCATAAATCTCACCTATATAACAAATTTTATTTCCCGCAATAACTAAAAAAAAAAATCCTAGTCGATGAGTGACTATAAAAACGACACCTAAAATAAAATAAATATTTTTTCATCTAAATTTAAAAATTAAGATATTTCTTATAAAGCCACAATATTTTGAATTATGGATCAAAAATTTAAGAAAAAAAACCTTGATCAAAACCTTTTCTAGCATGTTCATTATCATTTTTCAACTTGCGAATTAAAATATCACCATTTAGTTTCGTGGTTACTTATGAAGAATAAATAAGATATCAACCAAAGAGTATCTAAATCTTATGTACCAAACGTGGTTATAAACTTATTATTTGATTAATATGTCATTAAATATATAATATGGAGATCAAAATTGTATATAATTTGATACTAATATAATACCAATAATAACAAGTAGATAATTTTATATTAATGCATAGATTCACACGTTATAATAAATATTGAAAATAATAGATCAGGGAATAAAATTTTGGAGTTTATGAGTATCTTTTGTACGATAATATGTTTTTAGATTTTTTTTAATATTTGGATTTTACTACTTCCAATTACATTATTAGCGATTAGGTTTTATTGGAATATTATTTAATCATTTGAAGACTAAAAAATATAGTTTTTATCAATATTTATGAAAGAAAAAGTAAAAGAAATGTATTACTTAAAATCTCATTTAAATAGATGTTAATATTTTTTGGGAAATATATATAAAAAAGGAATCAATATTTAAGCAATATGAAAAAATAAATCATTCACAAAGATACAACTATTCATGCAGTTTCGTTAAAAATCGATAAAAATTCGATCCTTTATACTATTCCTACGTTTACATTTTAACTTTAAACAGTACAAGCTACACAATTCTATGATTTCACTGAGATCCTTAACTATTGAAGAGCACCGTTTAAAATCAAAATTAATATGAACACTATAAAAATGTATATTCAGTAATATAGAGCAACTTATATTTAAATTTTTATGACAATTATATTTACAAAGATAATCGGGGGTTTAAAAGCCTTTTTCAATCGAGTTTATGTAAATGTAAAATTGAAAATAATATATCCATACAGACCGAGAAAATAACTTGGGATATATAATATTAAGGCAGAAAAAAGCTATAATTCAAAAAATAAGACCTAATTCTTGAGTGAATAGGTATACTCATTTTGATCTTCAAAAAGGTTGATTTTTTTTAGCTTATTGTCGATTAAGTTGTACATAAAGATCTACACTCGTATAATATGCTAGAAAGTTGGCAGGTTTTAATATAATTATTTACAAGGTATATGTGAATTTTTTTGACGTTATTTCCAAAGAATTTCCTTTATATTTCTGCTTTTGGCAAAAATGGATGAAATGATTAGCAATATGATGATTGTATGATTTAATGCACATAATGTGCGAGCAAAAAAAAAAAAGTGATTATACTTTTACGAATGTACATTAAATTAGCTTATAAATCGTGTTGTTAAAAATAGATTGTGTTTATACTATTAATTAATAAAGGATAAGTGCAAATGTATATTTTTTTTTGGTTTATAATGATAAAATGTCTAATAATAAAGCTGAGTCTAGAATTTTCGTCACATATGACGGGTTTAAAAGTAAAAAGAAGTCCGTGAAGTGTATAACTATTTTACAGCTAATAGAAAGTATTTATCTAGAAACAGAAAATAGAAAACAGACTAGGGGAATATAAAACACGTCAGCGCGTATGTAATCCTCGAACATGATATATGATTTTACATAAGTAATTTGGTTTTTACACTACAGATATATTAAAATCTTGACATAATTTACATAAAAGACGATTGACAAAGCATGTACAGTAATTATTTTCAAAAAAAAAAAAACCTGTCAAAATCTGCAGTTATTTGGTTTCATTTGACTAATTTACTATAATTGTAAACTGAAAAATTCCAATTTGATGTTACAGGCTTTAATGAAATGTTGATTTATGAATGATCACGCCAGTTTTTTATTATTAACTATAGAGTTTTAATTATCTTCGTTTCGAGCGGTTAGACCAACTTTGATCCACCAAATATAACCATCGTATTCAGATAAAATATTTTAATTCCGATACTTATTCAAATAACATTTTATTTAGAATAGAAGCGAAAAAATAAGCATAATTATTTTCTAAATAGATTGGCTAGGATAGAGCTAAATTAAGACATTTTGTGTATAATTAATTCTCAGGAAGCATAAATTAAAACCCTGCTTCTAAAAATTTTATAACAAAAGTTTTCAATAAATTCTTTAAAAGTTCAAAAACACTAGATGGAACATCCAGGTATATTTGCGTACACTTTTAGTTCAAAGCAAATAAAATTAACTCAGTACTTTTCTGATTGCAAATAAGTGATCTTTACTGTTTGAATTTATATAAAACATTAGTAATATCTAGTAAATTTAAACTTATAAAAACTTTTTTTAAATTGGAGATTAACAGCGATTCAAATTTTAACTCATAAAGCTTATAGCTTATAAACTTTAAGCTATTTCCTTCCTTTTTTGAAAAAAAAAAAAATCAAACACCCGGAAAGGTATTCTATATTAGCACCTCAGCCCCAATAAAAAAGAAAAGCTCGCGAAATAGGCTTTGAATATAACTATATTTAGGTTTACTGGTGAAATATTTATATCCTAAATAAAAAAAATTAAGCTACACAAAGAAAAATGTAGTTTAAATATTTATTTAAGACAATTATGGACTTTAAAAATGGATAATAATTAATAAAGGATTCGAGATATGTTTTGATTTTAGTAATATCATATATGCATCAATTATTTTTATTGATGATTGGAAAAGTTGATTTTCAAGGAATATATTTTCGAAAATGAAGGAGCTAAAAAATAGAACTTATTTAATGCTGATATAATTATTGACATCTTTTTATTTTAGATGAGCTTAACCCGAATATATCTATTCATACATTTTTAGCGCCAATTATAAGTAATATCTTTCGGAAACTAAAGATACTCTTCATTTTGCGATAAATGGGTTTTCTTAAAAAAGTTATATGTTTTTTTTTTCTTTAGTGGGTTTATTTTACGTTATGAGTGTGGTGTACTATCGATTTGAGTTAAATAGAATTTCTATGGGGCTAATGAAAGGAAATTCAGCTGTAAATCGATCAAAAATCGCCATTAGCAAAGCATAAACCAGGTTAAGCTAATTAAATAAATTGCTCTAAATAGTTTTTATTATTCAAGAGTCTAAGCGGTACTTGTTTGTAACTATAAGTTTATTTTTTTAATGTTATTATTTTTTTGGCAGTGTGGTAGATGCTCTATACTTGATACTATTATTAAACACCTATTAAATATCAGCAATTTATCAAATCCGAAATACATTCCTTTTATTAAAAAATAAAATTCGTTAAATGTTTACTTTAATGGTGTATATGAGGATATTTAAATAAAGGGTTTCGAGATGATGAAAGTATAAGTGGTTGGTGGCGAAGATACAACAGATGTAATTCCTTTTATAGCAAGCTTATATTTAAAGAGCGATATTAAAATTTTAATTAATACCAATTATGAAGATTTTATAATTTGTGTTTTATAGTTGTATTGACTCGGCGCAAAATAATTAGATATGATTTCCAAAAAGTATAAGCATATAGGCGAATATAGGCAAGATCGGATTTTCGGGCGATAAAAAGCCAGTATGTGGATTAGTAGTAAAACAGGCCAATGACTATAATTTAGCCAAAGATACTTATTTTAGAAGAATGTTAAATAGTGAATCTTTTGTAATTGGCTTTCTGTTTAATCAAGGCAATTAGCCACTTTCAAAATCCTGAAAAATATATAAAGGATAAAAAAAACCGATTTTGCTAATTTTTATCTCTTTTGTATTGATATTTGTAATTATATATGTAATACTGTATACTTTTTGCTCCACGGATTATGCTATTTACACTTTTATTTATTTTATAATAGTCAGTATATTTTTTGGGCGTGTAAGGATATTTACATCGAATATACTCAGATTGTAGTAAATCATTTATTTATTTTGCGATATGAGGTTTTGTTAATGGAAAGTAAAAGTATAATAATATATTCACATACAATATTGATTTACGACTCTAAATAGACTAATAGTTTTTTTTATATGCTATGGTTAATTAATGAAAGTAAAATATTTGGAATATAAGGAAACACTATTTTATGATTAAATGGGCTATAAGAGCAATATTGTTGTCGAATAACAAAAACTACGAATGTCAAAAAAATTGTTTTTTCTTTTTCGGAAAATACAAAGCTCAATTCATATATGCAGATTGTAAGATTTATTAAGAGTGTTATCTTTTATCGATTTATTTTCAAAATACATTTTGACGCTTATTTTAAACCAAGCATTTACAGCTTATTTTCGAGTTAGGCGGATGTATTAAAGCCATACCAGCAATATTTATAATATGAAAAATTATATCAATATTCAGAATTGCGGACTTTTTAGATGTAATGTTTAAGTGCCTAAACTGGAAAGCATAAGAAAATTATAGCGTATGTTTTATTATTTGAGCATTTGAATTAGAATAAAGCATCGCAATTTGGCCATTTCACGGGCGGTAGGCTATTATTGATCTACAAAATATAACCAACTAAGCTCAGTTGAAATACTTTAGTTCCGAGGCCTGAAGAACCATTCGTTTATTTTATTGTATCTGCAAATAATTAACTTGCTTAATAATCATAAACGGATGGGCAAATGATTCTTTATAACATTGTTGGACGGGAAAGGATTAATAACATTCGGGAAATAATAGGGTGTATTTTAAACATTGAACACAAAATCCTCTGAGCAGTCTCATACGATTTATATATAGAAAATTCATTTGAGAAGCGGTCCATTTTCCATTAAAATTTTCCTTCGCTTCGAATATTATTTGGGATTAAAAGTAGTATAAGAATATTTTATCAAATGTGAGATTCTATTTGAAGGAGTTGTTTTATAGTGAGAAGTGTCGTGTATTAAATCGCATAAAAAATTAATGGCCAATGGCCCAAATCAAAATGCATTTTAAATTCCGCCAATAATATTAACAGATAACTAATATTCAAGCCAATAAAATTAAACCGGAATATATCGCTCTCATTGTTTAGAATCCCCAAAACAGATTAGCTAGTTTAGCCAATAAAATCAACTAGTAATTATTAACAGATATTACTCCAAGGAAAAAAAGTTCCTCTTATCCAAAGAATATCCCATTAGTATATATTATAGTATTTATAGTTTTGAGGCGAGCAGTGGAAAAATAAATAAAGTATAAGTTTTTAGAGATTATTAATATGTAAAACCCCAATTCTATAATGTATTTAGAATATGTTTTTTCAAGCATTGAAATTCGAAATGAGGTTATTTTTAGGTTGAATAAATACCATTTTGATATGCACAGAATCCGTTTTTATTGATGGCTGGTTGAAATATATAATAATCTATAAATAAGTGAGGCTTGAGAAAGGATTAGTAATTATTCTTTTTAAGCTTGCAGTGTAAGCTGATTAGTAAATAGGTAAACCAAAACAGAAACTTTTATTAATATAGAGGAAATTAATTTTATAATATAAAGTCAAGACTAAGCAAACTAAAAATAATAAATTGATATTGATCACCCTATTTTATAATAAATATAAACAAGTATTTACACGCATATTAAACTATGTTATAAAAAGAGTTGATGGATCAAAAAAAGACGCGTCCTGATTTCTATAAGAAGGATTAAAAAAAAAACAAAAAACAAAATTTAGCTATTTTATTTTTAGGTTAGGGATTGGTATAAACCTTATTAATACTAGCTGTGGCTAATGACAAAAAGAAAAGTATACTAATAGTGAGAATTTTAAACTATTATTAATATACGTAAAATTTGATTTACACAAATTACTGGAAATTAATATTAGATTAGTAATAGCTGGCTTGAACCCATATTATAAATAGCTTATCATATATCCAACAGAAGGATAATCTGAATCTAGAAACTGCCCTAAATTAAACTTATAGAACGTTTAAAGAGTAAAATATGACATTTTTTTATCTTGAATTGCAAAATTAAGCGTATTTTATATAAAACAGTAACTTGAAGTACTATTTATAAAGTATATATCGGCAAGTTTAATAATCAGAGAATAAATGGTGAAAAGAAAGCTAGTAGTATAATTTATCAGGAGCGAAAATGGCAATTGGAAGACTTTATAACTTTTTTTTTGGATGATTTTTTATCTTTGTTTAATAGCTAATTATAATAATTGTTAGCTATTGGTTAAGAAGAGTGTAAGTAAAAATATGGTGGAGGATTCGAGTTTAGGTTTCATGATTATAAATTTTAGGTTAGTTTAGGTTGGATATATATACGATATTTTGCTATAAAAGCAATATAGATATGGCGAGACATTAGTAATTAAAAAACAGCCAGGGGTGTACAAATAATCTATTTGTAATAATTGACTAGCCAGTTATGCAGGAAATCGCAATACAAAAGGGAGATTCTAACGAGAAGCAGCCCACTCTTATATTGAGGTTCTAATTGCGAATATGAGTTTAACCATTTCACGGGCAGAGGAATATTTTTGAATACCACATTTAGCAAATTAGATTTAATAAAAACAAGATAATTACGAGGCACATGCAATTATTAGCTTATAGTAAAATGGCAGCGAATAATAAATTTACTTTTAAATCATAAACGAATCAATAAATTAATTTTTTAAGAGCGTTGGGCGGGAAAGGGTTAATAAAGTTATCGGATACACCAGAAATTCCATTTGACGCCGTTCTCCAATATAAGTAAAAAAACCAACAAAATCTGATTAGTTTGAAAATTTTAATATATAGAGTCTGCCACCAGTAAGAATCCGCCAAATGTACATCTTTAGTTTATGAGTAAAATGCGATTTCTTAGCCTTTCCCAAGGAAATGGACTGTCATTTATATACTAAGTATGAAGAGTTAAATAAATTAATTCCTAGATTCATACAGTTATTGGTTTATAGCATAAATATAACAAGTGATGTACATGTTTTTAAATCACTGGCGAATCAGTAAATTCAAAATTTATAAATAGTATTGGATGGTAAAAGGTTAAATCAGGCTTCAAAGAGGATTTGGCAGGATGATAGCTTTTTGGTTATTTAGGGTTGACGAGTTTTTTAGGCGATGCTTATTTATTACACCAAACTTAGAAGATATCGGTCAAGTAATCGAAATAAGGCTTTAATTAGAAATCATAAGGAGTAATACTACAAACCAATTGGCGGTAGAATAATATCGGAAAATAATTTAGACACTGAATTTACCAAAATGGGAGTCGTATAACTGAACCTAAAATGATTGGGTACACTGTGCAATTAGAATTATATGACTTACATATTTCAGATAATTAATATTATGCGTAAAAACTGTAAATGGATATTACAAAGTGCAATAAAACAAGCCACAAAAGTGTAGGATCCACAAATAGACTATAGTTATTAATTAAGTATAATGGTTGAAATGCAAGTATATGTGGAGGAAAAGTTTTATAGATGTTAGCTCTGGCCATTATTGGAGTACATCATAAAGAGTTCCATTAGTTAGTATATATGCTAAAGTTGTAAATAGTGATCAATAAAAATGATGATGGGAAATAATTGTCGCTTGTTTAAAATAGTCGTTCACATAAAACACTCAATCTGAGCGAATAAATGATGATAATCATGACACATATACTTGGGCGAATCAGTGTCGATTATCATGATTTGAAATTAGAAATATTAACACTTGAAAGGACGAAGTAAATTGCTGATTAAAAGTGAAATTGAAATTAAACTTCTGCGAATTACGTGTATATTTGATCAGCTTTACGCCTTATTTATATAGCAAAAGCGATACTCCATTCATACTAGACAGCATCCCAAAAAAAAATGGTATAGAATATTAGGTAATTTTGTAATATAGCTTTTTTTTTTTCGTAAGAGGAGGCAGGGGATCGAGGCGAAGTAATTTGGGCGAAGGAAATGTAAGATTAGTTGAATGTCCTTGCCTCAAATCAATCAACTAATTCATAATTTAGGTACATTTGCTGCATCCTACAAAATTTCATCGCAGTTTTTCTGTGGCTAAAAAAAAACATTTCGATTGCTTAGAAATCATAATCTATCCAATAATCTTGTATACTTACATAATGATCATTCACTTGCGAATCAATAAGCAGCGAATGCATATACTCAAAAAATAGAGCTGAAATGATTAGATTTATATTCGCTGGCGGAGCTTAGGCCTTTTTACTCATGATACTAAGTTCGTCAAAGAGCTTATAAAGCAAGTTACATTTTAAATAGGCATTAAAATTAGGCAAAATCAGCCATTCCTAAGCCTAAAATTGGTTATGTTGAGTGCAAAAAATGTAACTCTAAACTGGTTTCACAATCAACTACTTCATCTCTCCAAGAAATCAGATACGGTCAAAAAATCGCTGATATAGAAAAAAAGATGCAGCTTCAATTAAATAATTTATAGGCACTCCGCTTTATACAACGATAGATACTATATAAATCTCTTGTTTTTTAAGGTATTGTAAAATGATGAAGCCTAATCCCATTCTAATTAAGCTGCAAGAGCAATTGAGTTTATTTTTTACTAAAAGCAATTGATAATTCTCTGGTTTTACTAAGCCATAAAGTTCCAATTATATCAACTATAAAAGTAAGCTATTGAATTTAGTCGCATTATAATGACTAAGCCAACTATTACTTAATAATTGTGACGTAGAAAAACTATGCATTTTTTATCATGCTAAAGTTCATATCCAATTTGCCTTTTGGGAAGACTTTTGGCTGAAGATTTTGTAAACCATGTAAAAAACTGAATACATGGATTATGTAAATACATAGAATTAAGAATCTTCATTGACATTATAATCTCGATTGAATCTAATTCGTTTTTAGTAACAAAAAAAAAACAAAACATTTCCTACCTAGCTTTATAAACCAGGTCAATAAACTAGCTAAAAAAGACCAATCGAGCAGAATAAGTAGTCGTGATTATATAACTCTCATATATTCTCCATCTAACTCATATTACCAAATCACAGCTCTCTTTGTGCCCTATTGACAAGCGCTTCAAGGTATAAAAAAATAATATCCAGAATTAGTTTTCGCCTCTTTTTATAAATAGCAATTTGCTTCTAGCCAATAGATTCATGCTCGTATAAGCCCTTTGTTACTAATTCAATAGAATACGAGATCTCTTTATGACAAAGAAAATTGCCTGCAATAATTAAATAAAGCGATATTTAACGGCAACATTCCTTTGTGAAAAAAGGAAAAAAGAAAAAATAGATGCCAAACTTCTCCAGTGCTTCAAATTTGACATGCTTTTCTATTCACCTTAGAATAATATAGCGTATATAGTTTAATTGACAGCTTTTTTTTTTTTTTTTCATCTGTGCTATTTTTGTCTCAATTGCCAAAAGCTGGGCGGCTTTTTCAAACTAATAAATAACAACTGATGCCCAAACAAAATAACCTTTTTTGTCAATTCATCTTTTATTTTATTTTATAATCCACATTGTAAATTAATATATCTTTAAATCTAGCCTCCGCACACAATTTAATTCACTCAGCCCTTATAATATTCTTTTATCTATCCCTTTAATTCCTATCCACCATCTAATACTTAGACCTTTTCTGCAAAAAAAAAAAAAGCAAAACTATCTCATCACTCTTCTGCCTCTTTATCTCCTCTCCATTTGTTATTATAGCTTATTTTCTCAAAATAATTTTGACTCACAATAATATTCCATATTACTCATATCTTCTATTTTGAAATAATTTATAATCACACTGCTTGAGTATCGACTTTCCCACATTCATAGATAACATTTCCTTTACTACACTACTGAGATCATTCATTCGAAAAAGTTCTAGGTGTGTCTGTGTATCTCCAAAAACACCTCTTAACAAAGAAAAATAAATTTTAATGATTGTTTTTCGCAGTTACCTAATTATTAACTCACATTTCAGTATTAACTCCTCTTTATAGTATAATGAAAACATCGGGCTTAGAGCTGCATACTTTAAGCTATAATCAAGCAAGCGACCACTCTCTTAGATTCAAGCAAGCTAGTACACTCGCTTTTTCTCGCGGAAAGATATCCGCCAACTCCCTTGTTGATATCCATCCTGAAATCAGTAACGAACATTCTCTGTCCGATCATACTGATTCTTCATATAGTGACATTTCCAGTTTCACAAAACAAGATAATAAAATGAGTATGGATTCTGACATTACAAATAAAAATGACAGCTTTGAAATCGATTCTCAGATTCGATCAAAGCCTAAAACTCACTTCTTCAAATCTTTTTGGAGCAGAACAAAAAAGACTCAAAGTAACACCAATGTATGCACTCTAAAAAGTGAACCAACCTTGATCGAACAACCCATAGTAGTCGAAAACTATGATAATATTTTACAAAATGAAATCGTTTACCTCTTGAAAAACCACATCTGTCTAGCTTATTTCCTAGTCTCCTTGACACTTGATTTTTGTCCTGAAATTCTTCTTTTTTACTTAGAGGTTGAAGCATTTCAAAAACTACCAAAGAATTCAAACGAAGTGCGGAAAAAATACGCCCTCATCATTTACAACACCTTTATCAGGAGGTCTTCTCCCCTTGAAATTAATATCAGCTCAAGTATGAGCCAAAAATTAGCAATCGACATCGTTAAGGATATCATCCCCGACAATATTTTTACAAAAGCGCATGCTCATATGTTTAAGCAACTAGAATCGTCCGTTCTAAACTTTATACAAAAGCCCGAACATAAGCTTATGCTAAAATCTATCTTTGATCTTAAAAACGGATTTACCGACCTTGAATATGCAAATTATTCTGCCGCTGCTCAAATCTCAATTAATCTCCACAAATCTTACGGAATCAGAGTCCACGACATCGACGGCTCTATCGATAACAGTAACATCTACATGCTTAATGAAAGCGATCTCACCTCCGTCGACCTAAGAAGTTCACTAGAATCATGGGCTCATCGTTTCTCAAAAATCAATTTACAGGTTCCGCTTCCAAATTTCGAAACAGCTGCTGCCTTCATCAACAATAACCCTTTCGCAAACGATGGCAAAGTTTTCGGTAAAAGACCAGAAAAATTCGACTCTAATTTCGATAAAGCTAAAAGCTCTCTATCAGTCAGAACTTTCACTAATATCTACTCAAAAAGCGTAAACATATCTAAAGCCGCACTGAAATCTAACTCTAACTTTGACGCATCAACTTTTGTTCTTGATAATAATCTCTCCTCATCCATCTCAACCAACCGCCTTCCTATTAAAAATAAATCTGAAACTTACCTGCTGAAAAAATCCAAACCTTCAAGCTTCGCTTCTCGGCTATGGTCCAAAACCAAAGAAAATTCATAATTTTCCCCCTCCATTTACAGTTTATTCAATTCCCATTCATCCTCTCCTCAACTATTCACTTTAACTATCAATTTAATCCTCATATCATATTATCTATTTATCCCACTTCCCCTTCCCTTTCTCTATAAATTCATCTTTTCATATTCTAAACTTGAACTTTTTCATTACTTTCTTTATTGGGATTATCTGTAAATAAACTCCTTCTTCCCTCCCATCCTTATTTTCTTTTTATTCTGCTTTATATTCCACATCGCCTTCTTATTTTGTTTTTGATTATACCAAGATATAATAATAGTTCTTTTTCTTTTTCACTCTTTTTCCAACCAGCTGACCATAAGACTTTTTTTTCCCCGCCAAACCCTGAAGGATCTACTACCTATTAGTTTCTTATTTTTATACAACTTTAGACTTCACTTCATACTTACTTAAAAAAAAAAATAATAACAAGCAAACAGTATTAAATACAGGTTTTCTTGGTAAAATAGCAATGCCTAATGATAATCTCAAAGATAAAAAACCCACAGCCGCTGGGAAAAAGATCGATCTTAAAGGTGCTATCGCCTCTGCGATTTCAACCAATAACATTCCGCTGGATTCGAGTGATATCGATGTTGACATCACCGGTGAAAGCGAAAACGCAAATAGCTCCGGCATGGACATCGACTCTTCAGACATTGAAGTCAAAAAAGAGCCTGATTCCAGCCAAGACGGCTATCACACACAGGACTCAGATTATAATGAGTACAAACAGGTGTACGACGACTTCCGCAACGGCCACATCGATAAAACTGCTTTCGAGGCCTATAATGCTAGTCGATTCGGCCCCACACCACCTCCTGATTTATCCAGATATCAGATACCTGGAAAACCGCAGGATAGCCCCGAACTATAATTTTAAATATGTTTAAAACAACATCAAAAACACTAATAAAAACACCAAAAAA
>LSSN01004374.1:0-11216 GCA_001970855.1 Smittium culicis | reverse complement strand
ATTTTGAGTCCAAATACTCCAGTTTTTAACCAAAATCAAAATCAAATCGACATCATATCGAATTTAATAACTTTATCTTTAATTATACACACCAATCAGACAATCTAGCGAGCCTGTATACACTTTTTATAGATAAATAGTCTTGTTACTATTTATTTTTATTTTTCCAAGAACACTTTATATTAATTCTTAATATAGATCAAGTTAATCTCTGAAATTAATTTAACCTGTTCAGGTTTTTTTGAGGATTATTTTAAATTATAAAAATTTTTTTAAAAGGTATATTTCGAAGTATTTAAGAACTTATAAGAGAAAATGATTTATTAAAAAGATATTTCCCTAAAAAATAGTGAAACTGCACTTTTTTATATTTGGGAATTCTTTTTGGCCCTGATAATAAGGTTCCGTTGCTTTTGGAATCAAAAATATTTTAATTATATATTTTATACGATTAGAAGTAAAAAAAAAAAGTCAATCGCAACCTTACCTTAGTTTCGTAGTCAATACAAAAGTAAATAAGTGATTTATAGTAAGTAAACTGTGAATTAATAATAAGCAATAACTAGAAAATATCCTGGTTAAACCTGGCCGTCATTTTTAATGTCGTTGGAATATGTACATTCCCATTCTACGAATATCAGTCATTTTATGTAAATTATATGTATAATTAGCCATGCAGAGAATTTTCCTCGAATTCTATACTTATCTCGGTCAATAATTCAGACTGACATGACTTAACAGATTGTAGAGCTGAATATTGTCGAATTTGAAGATTCTGAAAGATGAAAAAATTTTGTTGCAGCTAATATTTATTTGACCTTACATCTAAATACTAAAGTTATAATTGGCTGAATTTGAATGTTATTTTGATTTTTATAGCTATTTACTATTTTTTGAAAATTTTTTTTTCTAGAAACAATTCTATATTTTATTTATTCGTTTTTTTTTGCTACTTTGTACAATGTAGTTCTTAATTTCAAAAAGTTCACCCTTCATAAATAATCCCACACATATAAAACTCGTTCTTCCTTGGTTTTTTATATTTCTGTAGGAATATGATCTACAAATACATAAACTATTCAAGTATATTGCATTTATATTAAATAGAAATATTTAATATTCCCCACTGCTTCATAAACTAAGAACAGTACATAGGAATGTAATATATTTATTAGAATAATAAGAGAAAATAAAAGACCTCGATCTGCAGATATCATCAATAAAAAAATCCAATAAAATTAATTAATACTAGACATGTCTTATGCATAAATTCAAGAGTAAGATCAATCGATTACTATCTAACTTCAAATATAGCAATAATATCCAATAATTTATATATTTGTACCAATCTTTTCATAGTAATTGATCTTAAAAAGCATCAGCTACTAATAAAAATTCTTTTAATAAATCTACATAGGCAAAATTTAAATATTAACTAACTTCATACCTTCCTCTCTGGAATAAAATTTTATACTTTATTAGTTTTTAAGACCAAGTAAAAATTAATTTTATAAGATTTAATGATATATATTATTCCATTTCAGTGGAAACCATTAATTTATTCCGAAATATGACAATAATAACTCTAAAATGTACTTTACAGTTTATTAATCCAAAAAAAAAAAAAATTAATCGAATTCAATTTATTTTTTTGGTTTTTAATTTGAATTCTATGAATAAAATGATAGAATTTATCATGAATTAAATCTTTAATCAGAGAGAATTTATGAATAAATCTGATATATTTAATTAAAACTTATTAAGAAAACCTATATTGTTTAACTAAAACACTCAATGATCGATTAATAGTGAAATTTTTCTCAACATTTTCTCCAAGAAATATAGAATAGATTTTTCTGCATAAAATTAACACACGTATAAATAATGTGTTATAAATTTTATTTGTTCAATTAGCATAAATTTTATTTATAATAGCTATTATAATACCAATACTTTTATTAGCTAAAAATTTAATAATGATTATAAAAATATTTTCGAAAAATCTTATATCCAAGTAGATAGCTCTTATTGAATCCAAACAAAAAAACGATATAAATAAAAATCCTATTAAACTTGTAGATAATCAAAAACAAAATAATATTATAAGAAGTGGCACTGAAATATATCATGACGGTGAAAGCCGATGTTCAAATACCATAATAAGAAATAATAGATCAAAAAAAAATTCGCACACATGAAACCCATTAAACCAATTTCCATACTATTAGAGGTATTTGAGATTTTAAATCTAGAAACTTGTCTTGTAGTAGTGTTTTATATGCCTAATTAAAAGAAAACGATTATTTACTGTAGCTTATTTATTATAAAATAAATGAATTTTTATTTAATAGGTTAAATTATTTTAATCAGAGTTCAATATGAAAAATATACCTATATAATAAATAATCGATTAGAACCAAAGGTAAATATTATATTATTATAAAAAAATCGAAAAATAATCATTTTCCAAAAATTACTATAAAAAATTTTATTAATTCTTTTGTTAAATTGGTTTTAACTATCAAAAGAAAAATTTTTTTACTATCTATTGAATGAGAATATTTGTTATATAATATGATTCCATGGTCTATATGTCGTAAATTATGTATATTTATACTACATTTGAAAATAATTCGGTAAACTAGCCTTGATAATAAATATAATAGATATTTCTGGCGGTGATGAGTAGTTTTTTCGAAATATTTATCTGGCATAAGTAAAAGACTCGAAGACAAAGATCATAAATATATGAAAATTTTTGGATCATGAAAAAAGATATAATCATGCTTGCTGTATTGTTTCAAAGCGCTAAACTATATATTATAGATAAATCTTCTATGGTTATTTCTACCTGAATAATTATTTAAAACAGGTTTTAAAAAAAATAAAAACTAAAATGATGCGAGATGACGTTTATTAATCAAAAAATTGCCAAAAATAATGTTTAAGTGTTTTTTTTTTTAATAAAATTAGTATTTCACATACTAAGTAAAAATTATTATAATCATAATTGTATATATTTATTATCTCATTTATCATTTAAATATAAATTTAGTAATATCTGTATTTTTCTTCTCAATATTAAGAAATTTTATCTAAGCCAATAAAAAATAATATGAAGAAAAAATCAATATTAATTTAAGAATTCCCAAGAATGAAAATAATTCAAATTAAAATGCTAAATTTATAGACTCAGTAATATAAAATATAAAAATTAAAAATCTCAAACTTATTTATATGTGAGAATTTTTGTATTTAATTGATAATTTTATAATTTCGTGCCTGAGTTATTTCGAATATATTTTCAATTTACCTATATTTTTTTAAATCTATTTAAATTTTTGATCTTTATATAATTTTACAATTTAATTAAACAGCTTCGTTTATTATATAAAATTAAAGTAAATAAGTGATTAAATTTTAAAAAAAACCAAAAATAATTATAATAATAATATAAATCAAAATTTACTCATACCTTGATGATTTAATATCTGGAAATAATATATAGCACAGTATAAAAATTGGTTAAAATCATCTTAAATCATACTTATTTTCAAAGTTTTTTTGATTTATTATTAACTAAATATAAAATCAAAGTTCACAAGTATTTAGCTAAATAAAATTTTATTTCAATTTTAACTCATTTTTTTAAATGAAAAATAAATCTTTATAAGTGTTATCAAATTATCTTATATTTGATAAATCTGTTACATATGAGTTCTTGCCTATAGATAAAACTTTATA
This sequence comes from Smittium culicis, assembly GCA_001970855.1. Classification (NCBI taxonomy): domain Eukaryota; kingdom Fungi; phylum Kickxellomycota; class Harpellomycetes; order Harpellales; family Legeriomycetaceae; genus Smittium; species Smittium culicis. Next base: position 7,472 of record LSSN01004374.1, on the reverse strand, counting down.
ATTAAAAGCTTACTTAATATTTCTTGTTAAAATCAGCTATTTGAAATATAATGGAAAAATATATGTACATTTTTATTTTTTAAGATCATAATGGAACACAATAAATTTAATCGTATTTTATTTTATATAAAAAAAGAGCACAAATTAAATTTACAGGTTTTATTTATCGATAATAAGATTAAACCATTAATCTAATTGTTAAAATTTAAATATTTGAACATCAATAGAATATCTTTTGACAATACATTCATATTTATAAATTTCATCCACCACAATTGATTCAGATTTTAATAAAAAATCTTCAAAAAAGGATCTCCTATAGCAGAGAAAATTTTATTTTTATATCCATGTTTATTCCTATGTAAAAATTCTTATACAAAAAATTTATAGAAATATATTCTCAACTTAGTGATGAAATAATCAAGGTTGATATACTATATTGGGAAAGTTATTAAGTAGATGTTGATTAATCTTATTATTCAGACTTTTATTCTTCATAATAAATTCTTTTAGATATAAATCAATTTATTTTGATAAATAATATATAAAAATAGATAAACTTATAGAAAATTAATTAGATAAATCAAAATAAAAGGAAATTTATTTCAAAATATCCAAAAATCACACATAAAATAAATTAGATAATAATAAATTATATTATTTCTGATAAAAGCTAAAAGAGATAAAAGAGAATTCAAATTAATATTTTGATTGAATAATTAATCATAAGCCAAAGTTTAATCCCGGAAAAACCTGATTTTATAATACTCTCACTAGATACTGTAAAATATATAATTTTCATATTATTTAATTAGTGGCTCAAGAAATGTATTTTTTCGGGCTTCGATTTTTTTAAACAAATCATACTAAACTTTAAGAAAAAATAAATAATAAATCTTTCTTTTTGTTATTAGAGTTTTTAGCACAATAAATCAATCTTCCAATATTATAATGCATATTTTTCTTTATAATAGTATACTCAATATAAAAGATAAAATATAACTCATGTCATTATAAAAAATAAAAATAAAAATAAAAATTGCTTTAAAATTTTTTTTCAAAATTTAATTTCTACTTAATTAAGCTTCTAAGAAATCATCTTTTTTGAAAAAGAAACACCAGTAATTCTACTGAAATATCCAAAAGCACTAATAATTCACAAAAAATAACGTCAAAAATTTCCTCAAATAATGAGGCTAAGGTATTTAAACTCACATTTTCCCTCGAAAATGTAGATAATATTGAAAATATCTCTGCAAGAAATGGGTAATATTTTACACCTCAATATATAATATCCGTAAAAATTATCAAAAAACTCATCATTCATTATTCATCATGATATTATATTAATAATAATTATGCTTCCTCTTATACTTATATTTTTTTATCCAATAGTGCTAATCAGCAAATTTTTAAATAATTAACTACTTTAATATTCAATAAACAGTAATTAAATAATAAATTAGCTAACATGTTCTATAAAAATTTTAAAATTTTATTTTTTTAAGTTTTATTGTATACATTTATACATAAAGTACAAGACGCTTAAATTTCGAAAAAAATTTTTTTTTAAAATGAAAATTATTCAGTTTAATTTTAGGCAAAAAAGATCTTGTTGGTATGAAAAAGGAATAAATTATTGAGATTTACTTTTATAAATGCAATTAATCTTTCTTTTTATTGAATTTATACTTGGTTTTCTTATAATTTATTCTTTAAAAAATAACTATTTAAATCAATGATTAATATTTATTCAGAAATTGAATATATTGCCTATATAATAAATCTAATTATATCAAAAATTTTGGAAATAAATAATTATTATATAACTTGAAATTAAATAATTAGAAGCTATATAATGAATGAGACATTATCTGTGCACAAGTCCAGTGTTCGACAGAATTATGGATCTCAGCCGTTTAGTAGCTTATTTTAGGATAACCAGGTTGATCATTCTCACGTTTGGGTAGGAGCCTATTTTTTATTAATCCTGTTAGATGCAGATCTGACTAGAATATCAATGATATCAACGAATTCAATTTTGTTGGAACGAGCTTAATTCCATTACTGCTTGTAACTTCAGTCATCCAGCCGACTTGAAGCAATGCTTGGGTAGATCTCTCAGTTGGTAGATTGATCCCATTTCCCTTTAGGTACAAGCCAGTAGACCAGTATAGGAATTTATTAGTATTAGAATATTAGTTTTTTTATGCCTTGCACCGAATTTCTATTTTTTTAGTTTATTTACCGCATATTTTCTATTATTGTTATCGTACCAATAAAATTCCGTGATTAAAAAAAATGTATATCATGAATTTGGGACAAGTTATATACACTTTATAAAATATATTATAAATAGTTATTTTTTACGAGCAATAAATATAGTCGAAAAAAAAAATCAAATACTACCTTTATTTGCGATTAAGGATATGAATTAATGATAAATTATTAGCAATAAAAAACATTAAATTATAGAAAGAAAGTTTTAAATAATAATAAATAATTTTAAATTTAAGCAGATTCAAATAAAATAATTCTTTTGAAGAATGTAAATTCTTGTTAAAATTTTTGAAGTATTTATTTTTTAAATTCAAATAAGATTAAATGTACTATTTAAAATTCTTTTAACTAAAATTAACAAGCTTGTGTGTTTAATGTGAGTATTAACTTGAAATTTTTTTTCCTCATCAACATAAAGTTATTAATTTTGATATTATAAGAAAAAAATTTTCCCCAAAAGTAGTTATAATTTTTATTATAGAAAATACAGTCCCTAATAAAATTACTTTTCAAACTCAAGTACATAATCATAAAATCCACTTTCAATTTAATAGCTTAAATTTTTTTATAATTTTCTATATATTTTTTCTTTCTTATAAAATTATTTATAATACTTGAATCCACAGAGCGCTCATTTTCTTTGTAAAAAGAAAGTATTCTATCAATGGCAGTATAATCTACTTATAATTTCATCCAATAATAATTTAATATTATTTATATAAAAAGGATTGGCGTTACTTGATTTGATTTAAATCGATAATTAGCTATTAATAATAATTTTCACAAAGATATTTTATTTTCAAAAAAGAAGTTTTGATATTTCAAAGATGTTATGCACAGAAACACTCTAGAGCTTTATGGAAAATCATGGAATACAATGGAACCTTACGGAAAATTTTGGAATACAATGGAATGTTATCCATAGATTATTTCCAGTCGCTTCTAGAACCTTCTAAAACATTTCATAATATTCCTCAAGCTATTATTTGAAAACTATTAATTCTTTTATAATTATCTTTATTTAATAATAAAATTTAGATTTTTCTTCAAAAGTATAAAAGGGTAACCTTATTCCATCTTTAAGAAAAATCTAAGTGTATTATTTATTTTATAATATTTATCCCACTAAATATATATTATCCCTATAATATTAGATAAATAACATCATCTTAGTCTTAGTCTTAGTCTTAGTCTTAGTCTTAGTCTTAGTCTTAGTCTTAGTCTTAGACCTGTCTTTACTCCTTCCTTCGTGCCTAACAAAAGACTTTTATAATTGTTCTAACTTCATAATTATAAATGTTATGATAATATTCAATTTTAAACCCTCATAATTTTTTAAAAGCAATTATTTTCCAGTATCTGTTGTTTCTATTAGTTTAAAATCTATAAAAACGAAAACAATCTAATTATTGAAATAAAAATTACTTAGATTCGAGAAAAACATTTTACGGAATCCAGTTAATTCTTACTTGAATCTGTTTTTTTTTTTTTTGATAATTAATAATATATATGAATTGTCAAATATTATCTTTTTTTTTTGGATTAAGTTCAATTTTGAGATTTCCCATAATCTATGTGTGTATTTATAACATCTACTCTAAAACTTGTTACCTTTTATTATCATCAATAAATATAAAAAGAGATAATTTTCAATTTATTTTTTAGTATCTTATAAAAAAAAAGAAAATCTTATAACAAATAATTTATAAGCGTCATAAATGTGTCAAAATTCACTAATATTTCCTTCAACAATTCTATCATCTGCAGAAAAGAATTTATTGAACTTTTTTTTTTGTCTAACGTTAATAATAGATCTATATTCTTTGATATATTGATACATTTTTCTACAAAATTTTTATTGTTTATATTAAATTAAATTGTTATTTTAATATTTATGAAATATAGAAGTATAAATATGAAAGTTGGGATAGTTTTCTCGCTATTTTAGACATATATTGTATTCGATTTTTACTTTTTAAACTATGCTTTTTTGGATAATCGTTATTTGTCTATTTGAATGTTGAATATTAACTTTTTTATAACTAGTTACTCCAGTTAATTATATATTTAAATTTGAGCCATTTTTCAACAATGGAAAGTTATTCTGCGTTATATGTGAGAAATGATCCCTGAATTTTTCATATAAGATTCAAATATTCACAAATTTTACATTTTCAGACTTCCTTAGGTATTCCCTGGAGTTTTCCCCCCATGTTAAATACACAATTCTTTTTGAAACGGGTTTAATTATGCAATAAAATAGTGGCTGTCTTCTTTTGATGATTTATTGAAAACTAATAAGTCGAAAAAAGGGTTTCATTAAGATAAAATACTTTAAATAATAAAGGATAGTTTTAATTTTTATTATAAAATTTAAAATGTTAATTTGATTAGTGTAATTATAAAACGTTGAAACTTCAAAGCAAAAAAATAATAAAACTAATGGATTACACCATATTTCCTCCTCCTTTACAGCCAAAGCAATTTAAATGTTTTAAAATATATCAATTATAGCTCTATTATTCAATATTGCTTGCATTAAAAACGGTTATATAATTCCATAATAGTAAATAAAGCACTTAAAAATTATAACACAACAATAAAATAATTAGATATTATATAAATAATGTAAAAGTTAATATGTAAACGAATAAAAATATTAGAATTTATTATTTTAATAGCTAGAAATGATAAAATTTCACAGGATATTCTCTGAAAATTAACTATCGCCTAAAATTGATCAATTTTTTAATTTTTGATAAATTTGCGCAAAAAATTTGATTCTACGAATTTTTGTTCGAAAGTCGTAAATATTTGATTAATTTACATTTTTTTACTGATTTTATCAGAATAAGTTAAAAGAGGTTTTTTTTGTTAGTTTATTAATGAAATATCTATATTATTTATTCAATGTAAATTTTAATCATTAAATTTAATTATAATCGGGTGTGGCAGAAGGGCTACTTTTAATGCGACAAAATCTTGGGGTATTTATTTTATCTTATTCTTTAAAACGTGTTTTTATTTGATTATATTTAGATTCTTTGATACGGAAATAAAAACTATAATCATTTAAATCGTTACGAGATGAGCTAAAATAATTTTAATTATTAGTTTATTGAGTCAATAATAAACTTCAAAAGACCAGAAAAGATACTATAAACTTTCATCAAAAAATCAAAAATCATTTGAATTATTCTCTATTATAAATAAATAAATGAAAAATCATAAAATATTGAATTTTAGGATATTTTTAAATAGTGATTTATGTACAGATCTTGAATATTATGAGAACTGATGATAATTTTTATAATCATAGAACCAAGAATAAAATTGGAAATTCTGCTAAATGCGTAAGTTTATTTTCCCACATATATTATTTTAGTAAAGGTGAGTATGTGAATATTTATCTAGCTAGGAAAGAGTTATAGCAATATGCGTAATAAAGGTTTGTCATTATAAAAATTAAATCCCAATGAGATGGATAAATTTATGTTGTTACTATATTAAATGTAAACTATTTATGTTTGATAAATCATTAGTAACATTGAATATTGAATTATAAAATAAAATAATAAATTTTTTTAGAGAAAAATAATAATATTTAATACTAAACTAAAATTATATAAAAATTTTTCATTAAATAAATAATTGATTTATATAAAATTATGTATTGATAATACTCGATCTATACGAGTAAATTGAATTATTTGAGCTATATTGAATGTGAGAATTACAGGCAATGTGTAATCACTGAGATTAAAATTTGATTTTAGATTGTAATTTCGTATTAAAGTGGCGTTTCTCATTATTTAAAACATGGGGCATAATAAAGTTACAATTTAAGTACATCTCGACATATCTATAGGTTAACCTTGTTAAAAAAAAAATTTATTCTAAGGTTACTCAAATTAATAAATGCTTACTAGGTTATACATATGGGGGATTCTGAACGAAGAAAGCGCTTTTTTGCAGCTTAAAATTATTGGTATGAATACTAATATTTTGTTAATATTATTTGAGGAATTTTACAGGAATTTTGATTTTCATATATACTAAATTCATTTTAAAAGTACTATTTGCTAAATAAAGTTCTAGATTTTTATTATTGGAAAAAAACTAATTTTAAATTTCATACACTATAACTCAATTTGTCTAAATGGGCTCTCGTCTTAAAGTGACTTCCATATATTGAGGGTCGTTTCTGGAAACAGCTTTCTCAGGCAATTGAGTTTCTATTAGGGAAAAAAGCCGATATAAAATCTGTTGGATTCAAAGATGGAAAATTCGAAATATACGCGCGTACTCAGGAATTTTAAAAAATAAACAAAGTGTATTTAATTGGAGATTATTAATGGTAAAAAATGAAGCTATGCGAACTTTTCATTAGCTCATTGTATAATTTATAAGCAAATGGACATTTAGTATTGATCTATATAGCCAATTAATGCTAAATTTGGTCGCGTTTAGTTTGGCCAATAAGGGATTTTTATCTATAGACTACTTCAGAGAATATCAGATAATATTTTGATTTTAGTTGTGTTCGCGTATATTGTTGCAGATCCACATTCAACTACAGCCCAAGCCAAAAAACGAAGAGTATGTTACCGCTTTTCTAAAGTTCCCTGATACATATCTAGTTGAAAAAAGCTAATGGTATAATTACCAGTAGTAATATACGTATCTTGGTTACGTACGAATAGCTAGCTTCAGTAAACAGAAAGCTAGTGGTATACTAAAATGTTTATGACTGCTGAACAAAGAAAAAACTTTTTTCCTGAAAATTTGTTTGTTTATTCCGAGAAAATAGTGACTTTGGCACTAATCCTTTTCTGTTATACGCTCATTAAAAAGTTTAATTTAATTATTCGCCAGTAGTATAATAGCGCTTTTTTATTTGCTGCTATTCTTAAACAAGCGAATAATTATATGCTTCTCGAAATTGTATTTAAAATTATTGAATTCAATTCGCTATATTATGTAGATCAAAAACAGACTACCACCCGAGAAAGGGTTAAAGTACCCAATTGGCTTTGACTATAATTTTGGGTTTGGATTCATTTATTGTGGGAATGCTTTTTAGCGTTTGCTAGTTTCTAATACCTATTCGCTGCATATATTAAAGTGAGCAAATTTTATTGGTATAATAGGCTGATCATATATAATTCATAATCAACAAACATGAAATATAC
>LSSN01004372.1:0-20797 GCA_001970855.1 Smittium culicis | reverse complement strand
AGGGTAAATAAATGAGAATTTACATCTTTGGCAGGGTTTTGGTATGAATTGTTATTATTCCAACTATTGTTTGAATCTTGGTTTTGTGTAGATTGAGGAGCATCGGAATTATAACCAGAATAACCTAGTTCAAAGAAAAAGTGATGCATAGAAAAAAGATAAAGATGGAATGGGGGAGAGAGAGAGAGAGAGAGGGGTTTAAATGGGAACTACCTTTATTTGAGCCCATATCAAGGCGTTTATTGCTACGATCGGCATCGTTGGAGTTATAGCTATTGTAATCGCGGTTATTGATGTGGTCAGATTGGGAATTTGAGTTATTGTCAGAGACTTCGTCGAAAGTTCTTTTTCCGGCAGTTTGAGAATTTGGATCTAGAGGATGTAAAAGAATAAAAAATAATTGAAGAGGGCGAAAGATTTTAATAGGAAAATCAGGAGAGGGTGGAGAGAAGTGTACCTGAAGACATGGAAGGGTTTTTAGCACCATATTTAGCGGCAACAGCTTTTGCTTTTTCGATGGCGGCGGATATATCGGTAGCTGGGACACTAGGCTTTAGAGAATCAGGGGGAGGGACAGCATTATAGTTTTCGTCAGACATGGTTGAATTAGATCGAAATTACTTTGAGGAAGTGGAGAAATAGGTATAAGAGGTGAATGATTAAGTAATATATAATCGATCTAAAGAAAACTAAAAGTAAAGAGAGATATTAGCTCTGGATATATTTTAATGGGTATATAAAGCGAAATTCTTTACCTTTTTATTATTTTGGGGAAATGTTATTCGCGAAAGTGAAAATTGAGAAATCAGATTAATAGTCAGTAGCGAAAATGGGCGTAGTCTGGCCTTACAATAAAAAATTTTTTTTTTTCACAGCAGTTTATGAGCCAGCTTAAACTGTTAGGCCAATTATATTGTATAGTTCTAGCCAGCTTTATTCGCTAAGATTTTCGCAATCGAAATTATTCGCTATATAAAATAACCAGTATCGAATGATTATTTATTGTTGGTATCTGAAAATGGAACCTCTATTGGCATGACAATTAAAGCGCGAAGTATATATAGTCAGTGGCCAATAATTATTCTCAATGATAATATTTGAAATATTCCTGATTTCAGCTATTCATAAAGTGGCCAGTAGCAGATGATATGCTTAATCTATTGGAAATTTTAATTTTCTAGACTTAATCCATATTGAGGATATGGCGAATAATAATTAGCTAGAAGCAAAGAGTGATTTAGTGCCTATAATCTGATAATCGCGTCACAGGAAAAAACGCCAGCTAGCCACTAATCATTCAGAAACGAGAGCAGATAGAGATAGTGTCAATATGATTGGGCGCAAATAGATAGCATAATAAATAATAGTGGCATAAAAGATTTAAACTTGCAGAAATGTTAATTAATTGGTATAAGGTATAATTCTAGGCAAAATAAAGCAAACTAAAATAAAAGCGGCTGCTAGTACGAGTATGGCCAGACTTGAAATATCTAGTAATTATTATGGGCGAAATCTGCTCAAAATATGAAAGCAATTTAAAAAATTATTATCGCTTGAGTGTATTAAACATGAATCTATTCTAGTCCTCTAAAAATTCCTTACTGTTGACTCAGGCTATAGTGTTGCTCATTTGATTCTGGCAGAACTTGTCTGCAAGTATATTAGATATAAGAAATGAGCTTATACCCAAAAAGCATAAGCGTCTTAAAAAAACAGTATAGTTATTTAGTAGTCGAAGTGGTGCCTGCTATCCAGATAAGCTATTAATCTAGCTTATTTCTTTTCAGCAAATGGATTGAGCGTGTGGAGTATGTATTGGACAAAAGATACAAGATAAGGCTGAATGAGCACCTTTAGGCCATGGCCTGATTTTGCATATGTGTTTAGCAAATGGATGGTTTCTATCAGTTGATCTATGGAATTAATGAATTGATGCATTTGGAGATGATAATTAATTAGCAATTTGAATCAATATCCATTTAGTGGTTGGATAGGGAGCGAATGGAACAGATTTATTAGGAAAATATATTCGGAGTTATGAGAGATGGAAAAATAGTCAGCGTTGATATGATAGGTGGGTAATTTTGAGTAAAATACACAGATGTGCAAATCGACATCAGCAGTACCAACACACACCAATATTCTACACTTAACGAAGCGAAATATCACACACAACGCAGAAGAGCACGCTGTGTGAAGCAAAGTGGAATGGGATAGTGTGGTGTGAAGCGAAAAAATAGTTTGACTCTATTCACAATTATGGGTATTCAGTTACACAAAAGAAAGCATTCAAGAAGAAATCGTCCAGTTATCGTAAATCGCCTTCAATTAGGCTCTATAATGCGCAGAAGGCTGAATTTTTCGGTTTTCTTAAGCGAAACAAAAAACAGTAAAATTTAAACTACGTTTTAGCGCTGGAAAAATTGCGCTCTTCTATTAGTAATTGTATTTCTCTCACCATATTTTATTTCCAAAAGAAGTCGTCTTTACCTCTTTTATTTGTTAACTGCTCCTGCCTAAAGTTCCCCTATCTCCTGACTCTTCCACCTCTCGTAATACATTAATTCACTGAACGTCTCGATTATGGCTGATGATTTACGTAGCTTCTTTTCGAATGAGGCTGGTGTCAACAACTCTTACACCTCAAAACGTACCAAAAACTCCTTTGATTGTAATTGCCCTCTTCCCCAGCTATTCCATACACCACTTTAATATTTATTCCATTAACTATTAATACACACTGCTTATCCACTCTTCATTTTACATTTATCCTCACCTCTTCGTATTCGTTTCTTATCTATAGCTTTCCAGCAGCCCACTCTAACCCCTAAAAGTTCCATAAAGAAATCTTCCAGATGGACACCTAACGATAAAGAATCTTCTTACTTTACCCGTCTCTTTAAAGTGGCTGACAATACCAACATCGGAAAGGTTATCGGTGAAGACGCTGCTAACTTTTTCAGAAAAAGCAAGCTTTCTGAAGAAGTTTTACAAAAAGTACTCTTTTACCTACTCAATTCTTTTACATTCTCTCATACACACCCCCTACCTTCACTTTGTTAATACCTGTATCTATAACTCGATTTTTCTATTAGATTTGGCTTCTGGCTGATACTGACAATAAGGGCTACCTCGTTCAAGACGAATTCAATGTTGCCTTAAAGCTTGTCAGTCTATCTCAAAATAACCTCCCCTTCTCTGCCCAAAACTTAAACTTCGAGTCCCCTTTGCCCATATTCTCCGACATCAACATTCTCGAACCCCAACGACAGAGTTTTAACTATTCTATCAAAATTGACGAGTATAACCAATACAAATCTCTCTTCAAAGCTAACGGTGGAATTAACAACTCTTTAAGCTCAGATTCTGCAAAGGATTTGCTAGTTAAATCTAAACTCAGCTTTGATCTATTACAAAAAATTTGGTATTCCTTTATTTCGCTTTCTAAATTCTTATGACCATCCTCTTCTATTCTTTCTATTCCAATTTACTACTATTTAACTTGCAACTTTTGCCTTTTTTATTTTTAGGTCTTTGGCTAATCCAAATAGCTCTAATTTTTTATCCCTAAATAGCTTCATAATTGCAATGTATTTTTTAAGAAGGCTTATGAACGGTGAAATTACTTCCCTCCCAACCTCTATCCCCCCTTCTCTTATCCAATCAATTAGCTCCATCGCCCCTGTAGTGCCCCCTCCTGCCACTATTACCCCCAAAAATGATACATGGTCTCTAGATGATTCCGACAGAGTCAAGTTCGAAGCCCAGTTTAATTTGCTCGACTCTGATAAACTTGGATACATTACCGGTGACGTCGCTGCTTCTTATTTTATGAAATCAAAACTTCCTGAAGCTGACCTCGCCAAAATATGGGATTTAGCTGACACCAACAACAAAGGCAAGCTGACTAAATCTGAATTCGTCATTGCCCTTTTTATTATAAGCAAAAGAATTTCTGGCTCCGAAATTCCCCAAAAAGTCCCCGCCAGTCTACAACCAATAATGCCTGCTGCTGAACCTGCCCTTGCTCCCAAAGCTTCCCTACAAAAAGACCTTAAAAGTTTAAATTACATCCCAAACTATTCCATTGACCCTAAATCTAAACTTGAAGTTGTCAACCTAAAAAATCAAATTAATGAAGCCAACTTGGATAATGCTGTTAATCTTAAACGACGCGCAACTATCAATAATCAACTTGCTGAACTTGAAGCTGAAAAACAATCTTTAATTGTTCAATTACAATCAATTATAGCCTCCACCGAAGCTGAAAAAAAGATTGCTGAAGAGCTTGAGCTAAAGTTAGAAGAAAAAAATAAAGAATATAAAAACCTTCAATACCAAATTGAAATTGAAAAAATGAACCTTTCTGAAATCGAAAATTCTGTCTCTGACTCCCAACAAAAACATGCTTACTTGGTTAATAACATTGCCTCTTTAAGAAACAGCTTATCTATCATCCACAACAAGAAAACTGAACTCCAGAGCGAACTTTCGCAATACATCGCCCAAAATTCTAATCTTGAACTCCAAATCCAATCTGAATCGAAATTACTCGCCAATATTGAACAGTCAATCAAAGAAGAAACTGATAAAATTGACTCATTAAAAGCCGCTATTGTCTCTAAAAAAGCTAAATTGTCCAACTTGAAAGAATCTTCGATGCAGAAAAAGATTGACCTTGATTCTACTAGGGATCAGGTTAATAACTTAAATTCTCAATACTCTACCACAAATGATAAGTTCAATGATATATTTGGCCTAAATAATTTGCCAGAATCTAACTCTGTCACAATTGATAATACTCACCTCGCTGAACAATCTCGAAGCCAATCAACAATTCCATCTACTGCTCACCGCTCTTTATCAACTACCAGTCCTTCCCCATTCGATGAAGTATTTGGCCAGCCAGCATCTTCTAATCACACAAATGCTTTTAATGCTTCATCTCTTAACGCTAATCCAATCTCAACTCCTGCTTCACAAAATGAGAATTTCCAAACCCCACAAGACAATGGCAATTTGTTTTCTAAAGAAAACACCCTATCCTTATCAGAAATGGCAAAATCTCCCATTTTTAGCGATACCGAATTTGCTAACACCTCAAGCACCACTGAAAATGTAGCCAAATCACCTTTGATTATTTCTAATAATATTACTGAAATACAGGATACCCCTTCCTCTCCTCACACAGATTTTAATACTACTGATCCGTTTTTGAAGCTATTAAATGACTCTGCAAACTCTGATTTCCATAAAGGATTAGAGCCTTCTTCTAAATCACAAGCTCAGATCCCAATGGATACTAGCTCAATTGATATGACCACATTACCATCTACTAATGTCAATGAGATAAGCATTTCATCAAATACCATGGATATTACAAATGATACTACTGATTTAACTCAGAACATTTCTAACCAAACAAACATTACAGAGCCTTTAAAAAAATCTGATTCGGAGTTTGCATTTACATCTATTGTTCCTGAACAACTTGATTCACGCCCGCATCCAAGCTCGCCCATAATCTCAAATGTAAATTCGGCTGTTCATTCTCAATTAAATGACCAATTCATTGCACCAAGTGATAACGTATTTACTGACCCGCCCCCTCACGTAAATGCTGAGACTGAGAAAACTCAATCTGATAGCTTTGACGACATTTTTAATGTTAGAAAGAATCCCGTCCCTGAAAATTTGGATGTCAACAGAAACACAACGTTACTGAATAAAACTTTCTCTGACCCTCATACGTCTTCTATGACCCCTGATTTAGATCCTTTCTTATCTAAAATTTCAAAATCTATTTCAAACACTGAAAACAGTAAAACTGATTTTAATTTGGACGAGAAAACAGACATAAATGCTAAAAGTATTTTTGGTTTGGATACGAAACCTGATCATTCTGATAACATTGCTTCTAGCCCGCGTATCAAATCAGATGTTAGCGATAAGAAAGTTTTCAGTTCGGAACTTAGATCAGATTCAAGCGATGGAAATATCTTAAGCTCGGAACTCAAGTCACATGCTAGTGATAGAAATATTTTTAGCACTGATCCAAAGTCGGATACTAGCGAAAATAATGTTTTTAGCTTGGATGTTAAATCTGATATAGATGACAATATGAACTTCAATAAAAATGACGCTGATGACTTTGAACAACGATTTCCTGCAATTGATACAATTGAACAAAATTCGCCTGAAATAGTTGATATTGTACCAAATATCTCCACTACAATTAGTCTTCCTGCTCCTGCTGTTACCCCAGCTGATGCTCAAAACTCAGGTGTAGAAACATTTAACAGCCAAAACGCTAATTTGGAAAAAATAGACAATAGCTTCAACAGCGATCCTTTTACCCCTAAACCCGATGATGCTTTTGATTCTATGATAAAAGAAGCTTTGAAAGACCCATCGTCTACTGACGAAGCTAAGTCGCCTATTGATTCCATTGCAAACTTGGACCCTCTTTCTCCAAAAAATGATGTCGTCACAACACAAACTCATCCTGCAACTGGTCAATCGATTGAACCTAGCCAATCTGCCATTCAATCTATGGAATATAAACCTACAATTGACTCTCCTTTTAACAGCGCTAAATTCAACAAGCCAAGTATGCCTGAACTCCCAAACTTTGAGGCTAAAAAATCTGATTCAGCGAGCGGCTCAGAAAATCCCGCAGTACTCAAAGATAATGTTCCTGGATCAAACCTGAAGTCAGCATTTGATTCTTTGTTCTTAGGATTAGATCAAACCTCTTCAGCATTACCAGAGAAAAAAGTTTTAGAAACTCGTTCTAGTCCCACTCCTGAGACAGCACCACAAGTTCCCGAGAAGGAAATAGCTTTTTTTCAAAACTTCCCTAGCTCATTTTCAACAGATGTAAATTTTGAAAAAAGCCCATCTAAGCTTAATGATTCAGACCCGTTTTTAGCAATTGCAAATAGTACGCAGGTCCACCCTGCTCTTAATACAGCACTCACAAAGAATAGCTCACCAAATAAGTCATTGTTTTCAACTAATTTTGCTAACGTTAATAATTTAGGCCTTACTGAAGTCGAGAAATCACAACCTTCCTCGCCACAAATTTCTAGCCAAAAAGACGACTCTAACTTAGAATCAATTTTTAAGCCCACAGAAAATAAACAAGACAATGGCAAGTCAGTTAATCAAGACGATGGAGTACGCAATTCATATACTGATATTCTTGGCTCATTAGATTCAAACAAAACACCGGAAATAAACCCATTTACTCAATTCCAAGAACCTAATCGAAATAAAAGCCCTAACCCAGAATCTGTATCGCTAAAAACGAGCAACACTCAAACATCAGTATCAACATTTAACACTTCTAACACTGGCTATTCACAAAAGGACTCGTCTAAACAACCTGCAAAGGGATTTTTATCAAAGCTAAAAAAGGACTCGAAAGAAAAGAGCAATAATAGGAAATCTAAGTTTGGAATATTTTCGCTCTCTAAGAGATTGGGCGGAAATAAGGGCAAAGACGCAGAAACATCTAGCAGTAATTCAGCAAATAAGGAGTACCCTGATCTTGACTTTGGCACAGCAAACAAGCAGTTATACCAAAATTCTAGTTCACCAATGGGTACTCGCGCATTATCCGAGAATATGTTTAATGACGTTGATCAGGAAACCAACAATTATGCAATGGCGAATGCAGATGCTATCCTCGTTGAAAGAGGGTGGAACAAAAACGTGAAACTTATTGAAATGTTCAACAACCTTGTCAGCATGGGCTTTGATAAAGAGCAAGTTGCTAAGGCTATGGAGATTTGCGATTTCGATTTTAGCCAAACAATGGAATATCTTGTATCCACATAGATTGTTTTATTTTTTATCTCCTCCCGTAAAATCGATTAATCGTTTACTCATTTACAGCAAGTGTGGAATAACATTGATAAGATTCCCTGTTTTACTTTTACTCAGGCGGCTTATTATTTTTTATAATTTATCTTTTTTATACTTATAATTTTTATTGCAAAGGCTACATTTTAAAATATAGTCTATATAATCTTTTACTTTAAATCTTTTACAAAAAGCGATATTTATATTTCTATTATTGGGCTAGAAACTTCATAAATTTTAATTTATTTTTTAATATTAAGCCTGAATTATTTGACTTGCAAAAATAAAAATACGTGAAAATTCCAATTAGATCAGAAGCTTTGATTTTTGCTTCTATTTAATTGGCTTCTTGTTTTTTACAAGTAATACGAAAAAAGTGATGGAAAATTGATGCGAAAAACCTAAACAATTTTCAAGGTTTAATTTGATTTGTTTTCCGTTTTAAATAAAAAAAAATTAACAAAAAAAAGCAAGTAAAAGATGTCGATAGTGAGGGTATTCGTAAGCAGCAAGAACATACATTCCGAGCAGCGCCTGGATAAGTCGATGCGCATTTCGTCGCTGAAGCTGAAGCTTGAGCCGATAGTGGGAATAATGGCGGGCGACATGGCGATAAGTCTATACAGGGGCGATACGCTGGTGAGCAGTCTCGATGGCGCTGAGGCGGATGAGTTGATGCTGGGCTATTTCGGCGTGCAGGAGTACGATGTCTTGAAGGTCGATGGAAACAGATCGAATTTTACCAGAGTTGTCGATTTCGACGATTTGGATAAGGTCGAGAAATACGAAATGCCAACGGAGCAGTATGAGCAAAGAAAAGGTATTTTTTTTACATCTATCATATGATTATTTTATCCTCTCTTTGATTTTCTTTTTTTTGCTCTTTGGAGGGTGAAAACAAGAGATTTAAATACCCAAGCCATGAAATTTGCTCGATTGCAGCTTATACTAATTATAAAGAAGTTTTTTATTTTTTTTTTATTATAGCATAACTAGAGCATTAAATGCATACAATCTTCAATCTTCTGGTATGTACTAAAGTTTCATTCTGTTTTTTCTTACTTTTTCTGATGAATAGATACTGTAGCAGCTTTCAAGAAGCTTAACAAGATCGGCCGTTTCGGTGAGCAGCAGGCAGCAACTCCTCATCAAGATTCAGAATCAATTGAAGAGCTGAAAGCAAGAATATCATTAAATAGCCGCTGCGAGGTCAGGATGACTAATGAAGGATTGGCGCGCCGTGGCACGGTCAGGTTCGTTGGGAAAACAGAGTTTGCTTCTGGTCTATGGGTAGGCGTTGAGTATGATGAGCCTTTAGGCAAAAACGATGGCAGCATCAACGGAGTTAGGTATTTTAGCTGCGCTGATAAGTACGGCGCTTTCGTTCGCCCTACTACAGTAGAATGTGGCGATTTCCCAGAGGAATTGGATATTTCTGATTTAGAAGAACTCTGATTCATATTTTAATTCTAAATAAAATTGAATTCATTTTTGAAATTGAATAATTATTATATAGTAATGAATTTAGTTGGAAGAAAAAGCATCTAAATATTTCCCAATATACGAGTCGAATTTCATACTTATTTTATGTTGCGATAAATTTACAAATAGTTAGCTAAATTCTTGATTATTAGTACAAATACATCTTGTAAATAGATGAATTAAAAAAAGTTTTAATAAATATATAGGTTAACTATTTGAAATATTTAGAAGTTTCTTTTTCTGCCTCGCGTTCGAATTTATGCAGGCACTTTTCACCATCAATGACGTATCCATTATTATCAAACTTCACGCCCTCTCTCTCCAAAATTTCCCTCTTCCAGAATATCTTGGACTTCATGTCCCCGTCATATCCGCCAATAAAGAAATTGCTCGTGATCACGCGATGGCACGGTATGGGGAACGGCGCGAACGGATTCTTCCTAAGCGCATTGCCAACCGCTCGTGGCCCGCTCTTCAAATAATCAGATATTTCCTTGTACGTCGAAAACTCGCCCTCTTTGATCATAGCACAAGCATCGAATACCCGATACTCAAAATCGGTCACCGGCCTTCCAGTCTTTGGATTAATCACTTTCTTTCGGTCCTCAGCTGATGTTGGGTACTCAAGAAGCGACTTCTCTGCTATTCGTGACACTTTCTCCTCCTCTGAAACGCTAAATGCTGGCTTAAATTTTTTGGGGATCGGTTTCAGCGTATCTTGTATTTTGTTTTTATTAACCATCGTAGTATATCGCTTCCAATTTCTCAAAGTAATAATAAAATGAATTTTATATTGTATATATATATAAAACGCTAGTTGGTAGTGTCTTTTTTAGTATAAGGAAATGTGGACAAGTATTATAAAATATACCGTTTTTAAATATTAGAAATCACGTTTAGTATTTATTAAATAAAAAATCAAAGATTGAATAAATTTCGATTTTTGAGCAATTCAGTATAAAACTATTGAATTATAATTATGTGACTTTTTTTATTTCGTCTCTGATAATCTAGTATTTAATACTATTAGCGCCTTTTAACTAAACTGCGGATTTCATCGAATTTACTTCAAAATTAATGAAATGTAAATAGACTTTGAGAAGAAATATATAGCCATTGGCTGCGCCTTGTTTATATTAACCAAAACTTTCGATAATCCGTCCCTTTTAACAAATAAACACTCCGTTTATCATTTCAGCTTTGAATTCCCTAATATAGGGTCTCTTATCTACATTCCCTTGAACCAATACCCAGTGGGCACGGATCTGATACAGCGGCAGAGCAGGGTTAGTTCAAAAATTAAATTTCTAATTCTTTTTTCGCTTTTTAAATATTTTATGCGAGTTTTTTGTATAATTTTAAATCGTGTTTAATAAACTCTCTGATACGAAAAAAAAAAAAAAAACTCTTGTCTACATTCCTCCTCGATAACTAGGTTGCTGAATTACATTTTTAGTTTTTGTATCCAACTACCCATCTTTTTTAGTATCACCACTATTTTCCCTACATTAATATCCCCACTACGCTGTGTACACGAATAACTATTGTGTTTATTAACAAGCACCAAAATTTATAAATTTGTGGCAAAGAGAAAGCTACAAATAAAATCACGCTAATTTTTGGTGAAGAAATAATTCATTCAATTTTTATTCAATATTAAATGTTTGATATTAAAGTAAGTAATTTATACACAGCTATTTAAATGGATTAACTGTTGTTTTTTTGGCATTATAAATTGCATTTCACCTCGTTGATAATAAAATAAGTTAGCTCAAACCTATTTTGTTTACATATTTTATTTAGAAACAATTTTAAATAAGTCAAAAAAAATTTAAACCATTAAATTTATCTTTAATAAGACTTTTGATCTTGCAATGTTAAACTCTAGTAATATTATTTGAATATATTGTAATTTATTAGTACTAGAATTTTTTTGATATTATAAAGATTATTCAAACCTAAAAAATTGTATTTATGAGTTTAAAAATAACAAAATCTTGCTTTTTAAATTCTTTATAATTTTTTTACCATTTAAAAATGTAAAAATATAACTAGCAAAGATAATTATCTTTTTTATATTTTTATATAAAAAAATTATTACCGTTTTTGTTCAGCTATAAACAAAAATCAGTGTACACTAAGTACTCAAAATATAATTGATTATTATTTTAAAGTAAATAATCGAGCACTGAATCTCGTTTTAATTTTTTTTTTTCTGTTTATTATGTTTTAAATATACATTTACCGCCTAGTAAAGGTTTAAATATTAAATAATAAAAATAATAAAAATTTATTAGTTTTATTTTAATTAAATTTCGTATTTTTGGTCATTTTGAAATAAAAAAATTGTATATATCAACTAGTATGTTTAAATATAAGCTTATTTTTATCAAGAATATCACCATAAATGAACTTTATTAGCAATTACATTCTTTTTTTAATCTACTCTAAAAATAACAATATTGAACCAAAAATAAAAAAATTTATTATTAATAATTGAATGAGTTATCAGAATAAACTTTTTTCTTATAGGCTTGAACTAATATATATATACAAGTGTCGAAAATAATATATTTTATCAATTTAATTCACACGTAAGTTTTTTTATATTTTGAGCAGTATAAAAGTTTAGTGAGAATAAAAATTAACTCAATTTCCTTTTAGCCATTTTAAACTATCATATTTTACGTATAATTTTTTTTCTCGTACAAATTCTTTATAATTCTATCGACTTATTACGAGCCATTTAAATATATGCTTGAAGTAATTAACTAATAGATACATAAAAAAGTTTAATAAACATAATCGATAAAAATGTATACCTTTTAGCCTTGCCCATATATATAATTCAAGTATATGTAAATTCAGAATTGATTTGAAATTTTTAGTTTTTAATCCTAATTTTTATTTTTGTAGCTTTTATTCACTAAAAAATTTCAAAATTTCAAATTAATATTTAATACTAATTACTAAAAAAGTCCTTGCTGTTTCCCTATTTAATTTTAATCTTAATAATATAAAATACTGAATTTTTTACACTCGTGATAGAAGAAAATCCACTTTCCGAATATAATACTAACATCAATTTCTATATTTAAATTGATTATTCATGTTATTTTCTTCAAATTAAGTAATATTTACCTATTTCTCCAATTTTGACAATTTTGGTTAATTATATACTAGACATATTTTTTTTGTTTTTTAGAGTTTATTAAACATATTTAAAAATATACAGAAAACTATTAGAAATATTTAAAAAGTTAAAAAAAAAATTATTAAAGCAATAATTCAACTAACACCCATCCTTCGCTCTAGTAGCTCCATACCAATTGAGCATTGGTTCAAAGGGGCTGTTAAATCATTTATACTTTCTAGTATAAGTGATCTTACAACACGAATACCGTTCAAAAAAGTAGCTGTTTCCAGTTCTAAATCCTGATCGGCGGCGCCAGCACGGAGCTAATTAAAGATTTTTAGACCCCCCACCCAAAGGAGTTTTCCAACTAGCTCCAATCTGGCTTCATTGAAATTAGAATATGCAAAATTATATTTAAGGAAGATCGATGATGGTATTATCCGCAGATCGTTTTATACCGGTGTTTGCGACACATATCGCAGCAAAGTATTATGTGATCAGTTTTCTAAGGAGTCCTGAGTTTGTAAAAGAGGCAAAATTTTTTATATTTTTCATTAGTAATTTTTTGCGTTGGACAGGCATTGAGAAGTCCAGTAGCTTCTCATTCACATTTTACTCACATAATTGAGGCCCTGTCTCTTGTCAGAGTATGCTTCCTGAAGGTCAATAAAATTTACTTTGTTTTTTATGTTACGACTTATATCCCAGAATTTTGTTTTTCATTTATTGTTTCATTTTTCTGCTGGAAAATGAGTTCACTGTTTTACCATCAACATCAGTCATACATTATCTTTTGATCCACCTGGAAAATATAGTCAACCATGTAGATTTCTGTGCCTTAGTTGAAATTTTGATCAGGTCAGCTATACACATCTTTGATTATGATCATTTGTTGAAGGCTCGCTCACGAGCAGTTATGGCGCAGAAGAATTCTGAAGTTATCCACAGTTCCTTTCGTACCCGCTTCATGGAGGCGTTTTTTCCTACTTTGGAAATCAGTCGTGTAGCCTGGCAAAATATAGCCTTTGTTTGTTAGACTCAGTTTTCACTCATACAGTATGTCTCACGACCATAAAATTTAATCGACAGTAAGAAATTGTATATGAATCTCGTTTTCAATGCAGTTAAAATTTTTGGTTGCGTTAGAAAGCTATATGCAGCATACATGGATTTCTGTGTCTTCAGCTTATTGTTTTTGATCTTATTAGCTACACTCTATTTGCTATTCATCACATAACCCAATTAGATGTACTGATTATTTGTTTTTATATTTTTCATCTACAGCGGTGCTTTTGAAACAATGTTACAGTTTATGAAAATTACCAAGCTCTTTGATTCATTAAATTTCATTTTCTATGTTCTGAACCATGCGCTGATCTGAGCAAATGTAATCTGAAGTTATTCTGCTGAGTCAGCCAAAAAAAAAACTTCATTTTAGACAAAAAATAGACCTGGTATGCGACTGAGAATTCCAGATACGTATAAACTTTTTATATCTTCAAAAATATCATTTATATAGAAATAAAAGTGTATAGGTGATGCTGGGCAGCCTTGAAGTACTCTCCAGCGATAATCAGCGGGATTGGAAACACTACTTTCAACCCTAAAAACTACTTTCGGAGAGATATACATACCCGTGATCATATGTAGTAATTTACCGCCAATTCCCATGGCTCGTAGTTTGTGCAACATAGCCATATGTGGAATGCGGTTATATGCTTTTCTGTAGTCTATAAAACATAGGAATGTTTTTTGGTTTTTAATTTTCCGAATATGAAAGATTTAATATAATGTGGTCACTTTGCCAGCATATTATTCAAGATTTCGAAAGTCAGATTGCTCCTTTAATAGTGATTTATTAATTTTTTCAGTCCTTTATTGTTTTTTTGCACCGATTTTTGCTATCATTATTGATAGTTTAGTCAGTAGTGAAATTCCGCGATAGTTATCGTGGTCCATTAGATTACCTTTTTTGGTTATATGAACCACGATACTAGCTATCAGGAACCTTGATATCTCTCCAGAGACACAAATCATGCTCATGATTTTGTAAACTAGTTTAGAAAGATTTGATGTTGGTAAAGGTTCATCCATCGCTAGCTTCTACACTTCGCTTGGGATACCATCAGATCCCGGAGCCTTATTATTTTGTGATTCCGCCAGCGCGCCAGTTA
Organism: Smittium culicis; assembly: GCA_001970855.1. Lineage (NCBI taxonomy): Eukaryota > Fungi > Kickxellomycota > Harpellomycetes > Harpellales > Legeriomycetaceae > Smittium > Smittium culicis. Next base: position 6,139 of record LSSN01004372.1, on the reverse strand, counting down.
TATCTGCCCATTTGATATCAATATCGCACTCTGGGTATTAGTCACAGTCGATTGAGATAAGATTTTCCCACTTATCATCACATCGACTGTTCCCAGTAGTGTCTTTGGCTAGATCACCAAATTGTTCTGTCCATATTTGTGCATTTTTTTTTTATCAAATATTGGACCACCTGCGATGCTCTGAACCTATTTGCCAGTATATGATTTAATAAAATTTTTTTGGAATCGTTGTTTAATAACTGATCCGATAAAATTTTCATTTTTTTATTATATTTAATCTTTCGATCCTCTTTAATTGAATCAATTGTTTTTTATTTGGCACTTACGTAATCATATTTACTGATTTTGCCAAGCCTGAGTTTTTTAAAGGCATTTCGCCTGTTTTTAATACATGTAATAGATCTTTTGTTTAGTGGTTTAGACGGTAGCAAGTTGAGCGCTGTAGTAGCGTTTTTAGCTATTGAATCAGCCCAAATAGATTCTATTGTACCTTTAGTTATGCTCTCTAGAGTCATATCGCTGTTTAATAGTGTACTGAATCGATTGCTAGAAATTAATTGGTTACCGATTAATTTGATTTTTTTGACGTCAATTTTTTTTTTATGGTAAACTCTAAAATTTTCACAACTCCATTCAGCCGTTATCGGAATATGGTCGCTTCCATTCATTATTGTGTTTTCTGTGCACCAATTTACTCTTTCTTGGAACCCAGAATAGTATATGTGGTCAATCATCCGACCCACTTTGCATTATTCCATTTTAATCCTCTAGAATTTGTCAGTTTAGCTATCTGGAAGCCAGTTCCAAGCTTTGATACAAATCTTTTTGATGCGGCAACATCCATATTGTAGTGGCCTAAAAGTATGTGTTTTTTTATTTTTTTGTTAAACTAGAAAATAAATTTTCTAGCTCATTGATGCATTTTTTTTTTCTGACTATGATGCTTGGTATGTGCACGTTAGTTGCAAGTATATTGATTTTTCCATTATTTTTATTAATTGCGCTTATACTCCCTGTTATCCAGGTTGGAGATGTTTTGTATTCGCTAATTTCGAGACCTGATTTTTTTCTAACGGCTAATAGCAGCCCAGTACCACCTTTAGTCAAATATGATTTTGACTCTATGCAGGTATACCCTGGAATTTTATACCTATACGTTTTTTTATTTAGAAAAATTTCTTAAAGAGCTATGATATATGGCTACACATAATTTATATAATGCTCTATCTCTTCTTTGATACTTTTTAATCCCCTAACATTGAAAGTAATTACCTTAAAGTGTTAACTTTTTCAATTTTTAAGCTTTGATTTGAATTACCAAAAAAATTTGTGACCGATTTTTTTTATTTTTTTCGGGCCTAATTCTGGCGCTGAGTGATTTTTCAATTTCTTCTGCTGTCAGAGAGGTTTTATTTGTAGCGATACTATGTTCATACAGTGACGAGTTTAGTAAAGAATATTTTTTGATGGTTTTTTATGACAGCTCTTCTACATTTAATATTAATAATTTGTCGCTTATTTTTAATTTTATGGCTTTTTTGCATTTTTTTGTGTTAATATTCATATTTATTTATTATTTATAGATCTCATTAAACGTCAAAGTCAGAGCTGGTCTGATCTGGAGGATCAAAGTTCAAGTTTATATCAGCTAGGTTGCTTCGAGTGCGCCCACTATCCACGTTGGATCCATAATCTATGAATTTTTGAGTAGATATTTGACCCAGACTTACCTTTTCGGCCATTATATCGTGCGCAGATGGAGTATTAAATCCATCAGAACTTTCACTCATTCAGGACTTTATTAAAATCAATTATTTATTTATATTTATTGGCGAGCTCGAGATCTACACTTGAAATATTCAAATTTTTATTTTTGTTAATTTTATCTACCTTTTGCTTATTAACGTCATTGGGTGTATCCTTTTCAGAGATACCATCTATGATAGGGAGGTGAGATATTTGAATATGACATATGGCTCCAGCAGAAGGATTTTTTATCCCAAAAGTACCTCTAGTATGATATTAGTATTGGTACCTGGCGCTAATATATCAAATATAGATAATGTATTTTTAGCTTGAGAGCCCTTGCTACCTTCTTGTTTAATGATATTAATCATTGTTTTTGGAATTTGCTGCACAGGTTCTGCTGAAATATCAGCTGGTATTTCTGAGCTTTCCGCATCTGAGCTCTTAAAAACAAATCATTTTATTTTTTCCATTGCGAACTTTTATTTGACTAATAATTTTATTTAGAGCCTTGCATCCCGATCTCCAATTCCCTTTAGACTTGCAATAACTCCATGCCTCTTTATTACTTTGTAGAAAAGATTTATGAAGTCTGTATCATGTTCAAGGAAGAGCGGCAATTCGGTTTCCTGATTCAATTTTTTAACAAGTATTTTCATACCGTATGGATGAATAATTTTACAATTTTTTTTGCACCACGCAGATATGTCAAATATCGTGGCCAAAGATTCTATTTTATACTTTATAATTTTTATCATTGATAAAATTCAAACATCCCTGTAGTTAGGGAAATTAATTACGGTTATATCCTCTTAGAGTTTAACCGTTTGGTACAGATCTATCTGTTTGTTACAATAATCCAATTTTAATTCCATGAACTTTGTTGCACCTTCAATTTTATCAAAGCTAAAGTATGTTACTTTGGCAATCTGATCACCATGTCTAGTATCGTATGTCCAATTTATGGAGCCTCCGACTCTATCTATGTATCTATGCGATGTCCTTTAAACTGAGGCCAGGCGCAGCCGATTTTAAGGTCTGAGCCTCCGCTACAGATTTTTTTCAAGCAGCTCTGGCTGCCTCCATTTACTAGATGTTTTAGGGACACTTCCACATAATTTCCCATATCTATAGTACTAATTTTTTTTGTTTATTTGTGGTTTAGATTTGGTCGTGACCTTCTTGAGGTCAACAGATCTAGGATATTTAGCATCTCTACGATTATATACTTCATTTGAAGTCTTTTCGTAGTCATCGCTTTTTACAGCGTCACTAAATAACATCCTTGAGCGCTTAATAGGCTTTCTTATAACCATAGCTGATAAATTAAAGTTTTTTTTTTGGCTTTTTGTGATTTTATTTTTTTATTTTTTTATATTATGCAGTAATTATTTTTTGCTGCAAATTAGTTTTAATCGTCAAATTAATTAAAATCGATCGATTTCGCACCTTTTTATTGAAAATTGACTAATTAAAAGGCGCGCTCCGAACTTGGACGCTCTAAATTTAATTTCCAAGGTTATACTTATGCTAAGAGCCTGAAATATATATCGGAAAATTCCAAGTTCTCTACCTAATTTTATTTATTATTCCCTAGGGATTTGTTTGGGTTCAATTGATGAGTTATAAAATAAAGTTTAAATGTTTTTGTGATTTTATTATATTTTATTTTCAATATGAAGAATACTCTATTTTTATATAGAATTGAAATAAGTAGCCATCCCAAGTCAGAAAAAAAAATTATGCTCATTTTGTAAAAGTTTATATATGTAAGGCTGAGTATATGAAGTTTGTATAATATAAAATAATATAAATAAAAATTAAGATCAGATCAGATCGCCAAAATTTCTCTTTATAAAAAAAAACTACAAAGAACTTCATTTGTATAAAAAAAACAAAAGTGAAAATCTTTTGAATTTGATCTCGATTGATGTCACCTTGAGAATTAAGAGAGACTCTCTTTGTAGTATAAATTCCCTACGAAATATATACCAAACTGTAGCTCCTGAAGAGACACACAATATTTTATTAATAAGTCAGAGTCACTGGACAATGGGTTTATTCCCAAAAATTTCTTTTTTGGAGTAAATATTCTCTGTGACTAAGATAGGGGGTCTTGATCGTGGCAAAAAATTTTTTTTTTTTTTTAGTGTATATATTTTTTACTTAACGTTTACTCCTGACCGTAAGGTTTCTTATATATCCAAAGATGTCTTCATATTTTAATTGAAACAGGTCTGTATTGGAGTATTTAATCGTACTCTTGATTTGAGCACTTAACTTTACTAACTTTACTTAAAATTTGAATATATTTTTCGTACTTTCACCATATAGTAGTTCTTGACGAGCTAAACAATGTACGATTACAATATTGAAGTCGTTAGACTTGAGGTTTGATAGCTTAAAGATCCATTATTTTATAAAAAAAACTTGAAAAAATAAAAGCGTCAACTATAAGAGTATAAAAATTTATTAATAATTCTCTGCGATCTTATTGGCACGTTTGAAAAAAAAATTTCCGATTGAAATTCGAAAGTAAAATTTTTTCGCCAGATCGGATCGGCGTCGGTATTAACCGGCCGATCGTCGTTGATCGGTGATTTCGCCACCGGCTGCAGCTCAGAAGTATGTGGTCGACCATCTCAGGCACACAGATATTGCAGCAGGGGCAAAATTTTTTGAATTTTTGGTCGATGATTTTCATGTTGGACAGGCACTAGGCAGTCCGGAATGTGCCCATACGCATTTTCCCAATGTCCTGAAGGCCCAGCTTCAGGTCCGGATACATTGCTTGAAGGTCAACCCAGTTGCCTTTTTTGCCGATTTTTCGGTCCACCGTCCACCGGTGGATGACAGACCGATTATTTCGTCGTTACCGGTCGGCTATCGTGATGATAGTCTGACGGTTTGAATCTTGAGAGCAAAATTTTTTGATCCACCGGGCGCTCCCAGTCACCCAGGTGGCCATCCGGGCCTTCATCGGTGCCTTGATGAGGTCGGCGATCCATGTTTATGATGTTGGCCACTTATGGTATGCACGCTCACGGGCTGTGTTGGTGCGCATGAACACTGAGGCTATGCCCAGTTCATCCCTGATACGTTCCATGGCGGCTGATTTTACGACATTGGCAACCATTCGGATTGCCTTGTCGATTTCTGACTGTAAGGGCTTGAATCTGGCTTTGCTCATTCCAAATGTCTTCCCACCGTAACATCCAATCGGCATCAGAACCGAATTGATGAACTTTATTTTTAGTGCTGTGAGCACATCAGACCGTCTCAGGAAGCTGTAGGCAGCGTATACAGCCTTCCTGATCTTATTCTTGTTGTTCTTGATCGTCCCAGATACATACCATTTGCTATTCATAATATAGCCCAAGTAGGTGTACTGGTCGGTGGAGTCGACTTTTTGGCCCTGCAGGGTCATATCAGTGGTCAACTCCCCGCTTATAGTCATTATCCCGCACTTGGAGGCATTCACAGCCATTTCCCAAGTGTCCGACCATTCGGTTATGGTGTTCAGTGCGATTTGTAAATCGGCTGATGATTCGGCCAATAGCACGGAATCGTCGGCAAACAGTAGTCCTGGTATGCGTGAGGTGAGCCCAGGCACCCGCACACCTCGTACGCCCTTGAATATATCGTTAATATGAAAATCGAAGACTATCGGCGAGGCTGGGCACCCTTGCCGCACTCCACTGAGGTATTCAGTAGGGTTGGAAACTTCATTTCCAACTCTAACTGCGATTTTCGGGGAATCATACATGCCCTTGATTATATTGAGGAGTTTGCCCCCAATCCCCACTGATCGCAGTTTATGCAGTAGGGCCATGTGGGGGACCCGGTCGTAGGCTTTGCTATAGTCGATATAGCACAACCATGTTTCCTTGTTCTGAATTTTACGCCGGCGTACTATTTCGTATAGGGTGGTCGCTTGGCCCGCACACTCCTCGAAATTCTGAAATCCAGCTTGCTCTTTTACTAATATATTATATTTTGCATCAATTTTTCTTAGTTTGGTGGCCACAATTTTGGCCACCAGTTTCGCCAGTGTTGGGATCAGTGAAATCCCTCGGTAGTTATCGGGGTCCTTCAGGTTACCTTTTTTAGGTACCGGAACCACAATTGAAGTTTCTAGGCATTGGAGTATATCCCCAGTATCATATATTATATTGAAGATTTTGTTTAATAATTTTGATAGTGATGATGTGGGTGATGGCTCGGCCATCACCAGTTTCCATACCTCAGATGGCACCCCATCAGCTCCCGGAGCTTTGTTATTTGGTGTTTCTGCAAGTGCACCAGTGATTTCAGACCATAGTATGGTGTTATCGCATTCTTGGTAATAGTCAGTGTCCGTATTAATAAGATTTTCCCACTTATTGGAACATCG
>LSSN01004366.1:0-18772 GCA_001970855.1 Smittium culicis | reverse complement strand
CCCCCCCCTCTCCCCTAAAATGTCTTCTTTTACCCCCATCCCCTCCTCAACTTCTCCCCCGCTCTCCCCTATTATTCCTTTCACCTCCTCTTTAGACTCCTCCTCTATCCCTCTCTCCTCTGCCACTGATTCTGCTCTTGCCCCTAATAACTCCTCTAATCATCTCACCTTGCTAATCCCTCCCTCTAATACTCCCAAAATTCCTCATTCCCCCTCCTTACCCCATTTCTCCCCTGTAAATAGCCCCTCATTTAACCACTCTGCAAGCTTCGATAACCTCACCAGCCTCAACTCCCCCTCTACCTCCTCCCCAAGTCCCCCCATCAACCGCCCCATCCACCCTTCTAATAAATCTAAATCTGCTGAAGGTTTAATCCCCACTAGAACCCTAAATCGCTCTTACACAATCCAACAATTGTCCAGAAAAGAACATTTCTCCCTAAAATCCTCCTTCTTACTCAAAACTATCAACGGCTCTGAAAAAACTATCTCAACCTCCGATAATTTCTCTTTCATCATACCCCCCTCCAACAAATATTTCGCTCCCCCACAACTAAACAACACCATCATCTCCCATATCCCCCCCTCATTCAATAACCAAAACTCCCCTACCTCTAAAACTTCTCAAAATCCTCTAAAATCTTCTTCCAACTCCCCTAAAAATATCTCCTCCCCCCAAGCTGGCGACCCTATCTCTGATACTCGCTCCAGCAGCCTCATCCACTTCCACATCCAAAAAGAGTCTTCTTCAAACCTACCCCATACCAATAACCCTATTCCCAATACTGACTCCGATAATTCTTCCTCGTCATCTTCCCCCCCTTCTTTATTGCCCCCTAATTCTGAATCTAATAATGATTTAGCTCCTACTACTGACCCTATTGTTAAGCCCTCAAACTCCGATCCAATACCACATGCCAATTCTTTACCTACATTACCCTCCCCCTCTTCTACTACTTCCATCCCCACCATTGCTCTATCAAATAACACCTGCTCTGATACCACTCTTATATCTGTCTCTACTGATTCTTCTATCCCCGCTAACCCCGCCGCTAGCACCCCAGTCAAAAATATCCATAATAACTCCCCTGAAGCCATGCGCCTCCATGCCGCCCACGAACTCGTTTTAACTGAAAAAAGTTTCTCTGATAACCTATTCTTGATCAAAAAAATGTGGATGGACCCCGTCTTCTCATCCGCTAACGCCTCTAAACCCATCATCCCTTACCAAGCCGCTAGAACTATCTTCTTCGGTATCGATGAACTCTTTTTACACTCGCAACAATTTTATAACGAGTTATCAAATGAAGTTAACAACTACGAATCTACTTCTTCCTCTTCTTCCCCATCCACCAATAAATTCCATCTAAACATCGGTGTTCTCTTTAGAGCAAATACCAGGGTTTGGCACTTCTTCGTCTCATATGTTGAAAACTATGGTAAAGCTATTGAACTCCTAAACCAATTGTCCGATTATAAACCTTTCACTAAATACCAAGCCAAGGTCATATCATTAAAAGAATCTGGACGCCAATCTTTAAAAGACTTATTAATGCTGCCCATCCAACGCGTTATGAGATACTCACTACTCCTCAAAACTCTCGTTAAATATACCCCCATCAACAACAGAGACCACATTGAACTATGCAGAGCCGTCAAAATTGCTAACCAACTAGCATCCGTCGTCAACGAAGCCCGCAGAATCCAAGAAGAAAATCTCGTCACTAATGAGCTTTTTAAATCTATCGAAAATTGTCCCGCCATTCCCCCAAATAACAAACGCGTCTTTGTTTTCGAACACGTCGTTCTCGAACTTGTTTCTCGCCAAAAAACTAGAATCGTCGTATTTAACGATTATTTAATCGTTGCCAGATCCAACTCCTCGAAAAGCTCAGGAAGTAGCATCGGTCTTGGCAACTCTGGCTATGGCACTGAATCTAGCCCTCTAGAAAATATAAACAGCAACATTAATTCATTCCCACAAAATAGCATCAGCAACTCAAATAACTCCAACTCTAATAATAACACTATTAATAATATTAACTTCAACTCTACAACCAACTCCAATCAATTAAACGCGTCTAATAGTTCATCACTTAACTTTTCAAATAGCAACAGCTATAACGAAAGTAAAGAAGCTTGGGTCTTCTACAGTTACGCCCCTTTGAACCAAGCTGAAGTGCAGAATGCTGATGAGAACGCCGATACATTAGTAACAGTTTTAGCCTTAAATAGATATAAACCCCCAACTAACACTCGCCGCAGATCTGTTTCTGTTACCAGCCTAATTGACCCTAAAAATGAAATCTCAAGTAATCTTGAGCTCCCCGCTAGAAACAGCGACTCAAATGACCTATCCCAAAACGATAACAATCATTCCACCAACAATCACGATTCTCCTAACCTTAAAGCCCCAAGCGGTGATTATTCACTTAGTGGCAATGAAATTAAACGCCCTTTTGTTAAATCTAACACCGCCCCTAAAAACTCTGTAAATAAAGAACCTACCACGCTCAACTCCAACAAACTTTTCAATACCAACAACCCCTCAGCAATCCTAAATAAAAATGTTGCTATTAACAATAAATACGATAGCCAAACTCTCACCGGAAGGCCATCTAATACTTTTGGAAACGCGTTTAATTCTGGCCTAGAGATTTCCTCCTTCACCCCTCCTCCGCCATTAAGAACTCATGTAATTGTTTTACAACACTCCAGCTCTAGCAACCGCCGCTCATTTGTTAAAAATCTTCGAATCTCCAAAGAAAACTATATCAACTCTTCATCTACTTCGCAAAATAATTCTATTTTCTCCTCCAACAACCCAGATTCACATCTATTCAACACCCATAGAGCTAACCACTTATTCGGAAATGGCAATAACAATAACAACTCTGGACTAATAGATTTTCTCTCGTCCTCATCGCTGTCAACAACGCCATCATTACTAAACAAAGATTCTTATCCAGCTTCTATATATTCTAAAATGTCTATTGATAATAATAGCTATAAATTCGCATACGACAACGAATATGATGATAGCAGTGCATCCACTGCCTCTAGTGAATCTGATGACTACAGCGACAGTGAATACACTGGCTCTATCAGCACCAACAGCGATGCTAGTGACAACAATTTCCAATATCATAATAACAATTACAGCAACACTTTCAATCATCCTGAACCCAAGTTTAATAGCAATAAAAACTTTTCTCGCCAACAAGGAAATGACTACAATACTTGAAAAAAACCACACCAACCACTCCCTCCCTCTTTTTTTTTTTTTTTTTCCAGATAAATTAAAAATTATAAAAAAAAAAACTTTTTAAATTCTTGCTACTATGACGAAAAGAAAAGAAAGAAAGAAAGAAAGAAATTAAATTAAATTAAAACAAGTCTAGAATATATTCTTTTCTCACATTTATACTTTTATTTACGCATACAAATATTTTCATTTGTTAAACCAGAAGACTAGTTTTTTTTTTTTTAAATTTTTAAGGAAAAAAATAAAGAGAATTCATTTATGAGTTATTTAATTAATAAAAATTTCTATTGTAAATTATTGAAAATTGTTTTTTTTAATTTTTTTTTTTTTTTTTTTTTTAGAAAAAAATGGTTTTTATGAATTATAAGGAAGTGTTAGTTGTTGCTGATGGAGGAATTTGAGTTTTTGGAAGAGGGGTTGGGCATCGATTATCCATCGAGAAGGAGTTAGTATCGTTGATCGATTGTTTGTCAAAGTCTTCGATGATAAAAGTGGGTACGTTTTTAGAATTAGAAAAATTAGTTTTAGATGTCTGTAAGCGAGAAGGATCGGTGAAAGAGGGCGAAGGAGAAAGCGAGTCTGGGCTTGATGAAAACGAGCTTGGAGGCAGCCTGCTTTGGGACGGGAGAGTATCGAAACAGTCATCGTCATCAATAGCTGGAAAATCGTCTTTAATTCGGGCGGCTTGAGAGTCTAGTGTAAAGTCAGCATCGAAAGAAGCGACGGAAACTACATCGTCCATATCGAGCTTGTAAACGCCGTCTTTAAGTTCCTGGAGAGCCAGGAGCAAGCTGTTATCCATGAATAGTTTGTTTGGGCAATCTTCAGGCTGCTGAGTCCAGCCAAGGATCGGACTTCCCGGCGGACTGATGAGCTGCAGCTTTGCCGATTCAGGCACGGCTAAAAAGTTATCGTGGATGGTTGAAAAGTCGGTGTTCATGGAGAAGAATAGCTTCAAGGAATTGCCGGGCGCGATTTCGTAGCCGTCTAGGGCCGACTTTGCAGCCTGCGCCTCGGACTTTGAGTTGAAGACGACTAGACATCTCTTGAACGACTTGAGTTTGCTGAAATGGAATATCCGCCCGTACTCATGGAGTTTTTCGAAGAGCAGGTCGCAGACGTGTGCGCTGAAATCGGTAAATGTAATAACCAAACTGTTTGTCGGGCTAGAAATCGACGCTTTCTTGTTTGTCATTTCTATGAAGCCTTTTTTTTTTTTATAGTGCTGATGTATATTGACAGTCTTTGGATATTAAACAAGATGAGTTTTTGTTTGCTAAAAAAAAAAAAAAAAAAAAGATTTCGAAAATTTAGGGTTGAATTTTTCAAGAGCTAAAAGTACAAATTATAAATAAGTAAAGCCCGACTCAAGTAATGTAAAGAGTTTGAGGCGGTTGTTAGTATTAGTACAATGAAAAGATACTGTGTGCTTTTTTTTTTTTATTAAAATGTAAAGTAAGTGAGATATTAAAAAGCCTAAAAACTTTGAATGTTATACTTATATTTCGCTATAATTATTACAATTTATTTTTTTTTTATTTTCGATTCAGTATATATTAAGGTTTTCTGCATATATATTCATCTTTGATTATTATTTGTCTAATCTAAATAAACATTCGCCTAGAACTTATCCTATTCTCTCTCCCCATTCGCTGCTTGCTGTTGAACTATCTCCCTATTCGCTTACCATATTCTTTTTTTTTACATATACTAATAACTGGGCACTTGTTACACGTGAATTTACTTGGCCAATGATATGAGTTTATCTTAAGCAGACCTCTGAATACCAATAATTATGCCGACAAATTTCGGCCAATAGGCTCGCTCTAGGCCACTCCTGAAAACTAATCGCAAAAAATTGTAAAATATTAGCTACATCTCAGCCACAATAGTCATTAAGAAATTTTATAACTTTAATGCTCGCAGATTCATTAACGAAATCAAACTATTTTATGAAATTATCTTTTTTAAAAAAAAAAGCAGTAATATATTGACATAAACAAGTCCAATTACTATTAAAAGTTTATTTAAAAAATCGTCATCAAAATTAATAAATCAAAGTATTTACTATATGAAAAGACGCACAAAAAATACAATTATTATTATATCCAACAATTTTTAAATGTATGATCTATAACCAACATTGTCCATTCTATGTTTGATTGAATATTTTTACATTAATTAATACAAGTCAGCTTTTCTACTTAACATTAATATATTTATGAACTTCATCAAATGTTTATTATCTCTTAATATTAGCGGATAGAAGTTATTATAAACAGCCTGTGTCAAAAAAATTTAATAAATTAAGATAAGATCAGATTGATCTGATTTAGTGGTAGTAATATAATCAATTTAAGTTATATCAACATATACCTGTACTTTTTTGTACTTTTTTTAATCGATTTTGACATTAGCTAGGTATTAAAACTATTATATATTATAAAAATTTTGATAGACTTTTTTTATTTTATATATTTTAATTATTTTATTTAACCAATAAACTTTATATTATCTATTGTTAAATTATTAATATATTTATTGATTATTAATTTAGTTTATAATTAAATTCATTAATATTGTGGTCTATAATATAAAATTAGTGCTAAAATCAAAAATTATGATAATAAATTGAAAATTTTGGAACTATATTTACTTCTAAATTTTTTTTAGGTAAATGATCTAGTTTTGAAATTTTAATTATGATATTTATTTTTATCATTTTGTAATCTTTTTAATATATAAAAAAATTAATGTGGTGATTTTTTTACAATTAATATCTCAATGTATAAATTTTTTGAAATTTGTGTTCAATTAGTTCCCTATTTAAATATTAAATTAGTGTAGATTAATTGATAAAATAAAATTAATTCAAGGCAAAAATATTTTATAATGTAAATTATATTCTATAAATTTTAACTCCACAAATCACTTTTAGTTTATTTGCTACGTTTTATATTATATAATAAATAGAAATTATAAGTAATTTAAAATTTTATGAAATATTTATAATTTATCTAACAATACTAAAATATTATAAAAAAAAAATTTTTTTATATATTTTATCACCGCTTTCTTCATTTAATCATCCTAATTATCGATAATAAGAACTTTTTAAATTAGGGATATATAAATTATGAAATATCTTCTTATTGTTTTAATAATAAACTTTTAACATGTTAAATTTTTTATTAATCTAAATGTCTCTATTAAAATAATTAAAATCATTCATAAATAAAAAGGACTAAATTTTCATTATTACAACTAAATAATATAAATATGAAGCTTTAAATCACATACATTAATTTAATAGAATAAAATATTCGTTGCTATCAATGAGAGGGAAAATAAGTTAAATAAAAACTTTATCATTAAATATAACCCTTGAAGCACTTGTATATATATAAGCGCAATTTATATTGAGGATTTATAAATTACAGAAATATAAATTTATATTATTTTAAATAATATAATTTTGGTCATAAAAATTACAAAAATATTATTTTTGATAAAAAATAGCCCTATTCAACATATAAAGGATAAAAAACTATATTATAATTTACTAATCGTTGATTTAATATCTTTATTAAAGCTCTCAGTATGATAAATAATAGTCGGGAATTAAAAGTTATCTGCTAAAATTTAAATACTATTTAACAAAGATTAAGAATTGGAAATTTGGTATATTATCATTAAATAGTTAATATATCTAAAAAATCAAATAGAAAACTTAAATAAACAAATATAACTAAGTAAATTTGCTTAATACATGTAATATAATTCAAATATCTCAAAAAACTATATAATAGTAGTAATAAACCCTAGCTGACTAAAATATACTGTAGCTGCCAAGATATGGGTTACAAGAGTGCAAGGAAAGTAAACTCAAAAGTTATATTTACTATAAAAATATTTATTACTATTAGAAATTATACAAGATACTAGATGCCGAATTCAAGACGGGAAAAACTTAACCTTTTTAAACTTTTTCCGTTGCTCGGTTTTAGGTCATAAACTTCAAAGAAAAACTACAGAATAAACTAAAAAGAAAGCTATATAAAAAAAACTGTTTGATTACTAATTAAGCTTGATTAGTAATCAAAATAAAATCGTTATCGATGACAAAAATATGAACATGTAAAATTATTACGTAAGAAAAATTAAAAATCGATAAGAAATATCAGAAATGTTCTAGAACATTTCCTAACATTCTAGAACATTGCTGTTGATAATATCTGAATTTTCCGGAACATTCTAGAAATTTCCATTCATGACAATAGCTAGGGTTTCAAAATTATACAATTATTCTCATTATATTTTGAATATAATCTAAATACATACATTATTTTTCTATAAATTAAGATCCGCCAAAGTTTTATGCCCAAAATTTTAGCAAGAATAAATTTATTAATATATTTTCCCTGTACTAATCAAAAATTAATTTTCACAGTTCTTGTAATATAATACATTTCAATCTAATATAATTTAATTTTTTACAAAATAAATACTTTCAAATAATTAAACGTTTACATCTATTGTATCTTTTTTAAAATAAAATTATCAGCATTCTTTTTTTTAATTTTTGAAATCGTTAAAATACATCCTAAAATATTATGATATATGAATCATTCACCATAAGTGTCTAATAAAATCACTATTTGTATATCCATCCGTATATTCCAACTGCGCATTCCGTAAAATAATTATAAATGTCTGATATATGTGTATTAATTTTTTTTTTTTTAAATTTATCTAAAAATCTATTTATCCGTTCTAATATTTTTATAAGGTGCCGAAATTTCTAAAAAATTTATTTAGGAGTATGAATTTTTTTAGTATTTTTAATATCCCAATTTATTACCAAATTTATTTATATTTAGCAGAATATACAATCGAAATAAATATAAATATTATTAAAAAATATTTTATAATTGAATTCAATTAAAACTCTTTCTGTATTATTTAGCAAAAAGATATTTTTAAATAAACTTGATGTGTATATTTGATTCATTTTTTAGAAATTTTATTAAAACATTCACGCCCTAATTTAAAACCATTTGTGGATTATGATTAGTTTTTGTAAAATTAATCACTAATATAATGATTAATTTTAGCTTTATTTATCAATTAATTAATAATAAAATTACACTAAACCATAATTTATTTATTAATAACTTTAAAAATTATATAATACTTAAAATTTGTAATTCTTATATAAAAAAACTAATTGCTATTTTATTAGCTTTGTTATTTCTATTTATTTAAATGTTTTCTGCAATGATTATAACGTATTGTTACCTGATTTCTTTAAATAACTCATAAATTTTATTAGAAAATGAATTATATTAGATGGTTTCTGTTTACCACTCATTAAACTGACGCTTACTCTATCTGATATATATGTAGAAGAGTCAGTTATTGCGGGGAATTTTAACAGTTCTTTTGAGTGTATGCTCATAGAGCTCATTTTGATATTGGAGGTTTATTTATTAAAATTTCATTTATTTTTATTAAAACAATAAAGAGTTTAAAATTTAGTATATAAGATATATAATATTGAAATTTTATGTTTTTATTAATTATAAGTTGGCCAAAAAAAATTTTTTTTAAATGAATTAATAAATTAGTTTTTTTAGCCTTGTTTCCATTTTCCCTATGACTATCACGGTCCTTTGATGATGAAATTTGTGTTATTAGATCGATGCTATTATACTTTTCTGGTTTCATGTTTAATTTTGAGAAAATTTTCGTTAAAGTGTTTCATTAAACTGTATAATTTAGTTTGAAATTATTTTTCATTTGATTTTCAGAAAATACAAGAAAAAAAATTAAAGAACCGTATATCAAAGATAATTCTTAAGCTAGTTCTAGAATTCCACATATATAGCTTACAAATATAATTTAAATTTTACGAAATTAAATTTTGAATATCATCGAACAAAGTAAATTATAATATAAAAAAAACTCAAAAAATTGGTTATTTTTTATATAAATACATTTTCATCATTTTCACAGAAAATAATAATATTTAATGCTCTTTACGATTTATGTTATTTTCTTTTGATATTGATTTTATTCTCAACAAGCAATTAACTTTTAATGTTTTTTTTACAAAGCAGATAGTCAAAATAAAATTCAGTAATTAATTTCTTTGTATTTTTCCTTAATTTTCGATTAATTTAATTATTATTTTTATCCAATAGTGCACTAATACAATAGTTAGATGCGTTATACTAAATATAGAGTATTTAAAAGCCATAATTATATCTCAATGAATTCATATCATCTGCTTTTGATCGTTTTAATAGTATTAAATAATAAATATGGAAATTTTGGTTAAAATTAATATAAAAATTACCAAATAAAATTTTTTTTCTTTCAATTAACTGATAAATACAAACAATTAGTATTTAGAACCAATATTTATACGAACATATATTAGTTAACATTAAATAAATGGTGACATAAATTAATTTGTTTTTGATCATCAATATTGTATAGGATCAAATCAATAAAACTCACTATTAATCGAATTTTCTAATTAAAATTTTAATATATCATAAAATGCGTTAGTTTAATTAATATTTATTGATTTATAGCTTGAAAAATTAAAACTATATTTGAAAAAAATTAAAAGTATAAGAGACTATTTGAATAAATTAGACAGTTATACTTTTTTTACTATGCTAGTTCTTTATAAAAAATTAAATAAAAAGTTTTATTTTATTAGTATAATTATTAATATTGATACAGCTTATTGTTGCTATAAACTAAAGATAAAGTTTTCCACGTATAGTCAAATAAATAAAACAATGTATTTTATATAATTTGGAAAATTTATCATATTTATTTATCACAAATTATACAAAAATATAGAATCAATTTTAAATATAATTAAAGAAAATTATTTTTATTAGCTTTTTATTTTCTAATTTTTTTAAATTATGATAACTACAAAAAGCTAGTATACATTAGCTTTTAAAGCAGATTAATAAAAACAATAAAATTCTTCTTTTAATATTAACCATAAAGGAAAAACACAAAGTGTAAAAAAATATTTTTTATTATCTCAATAAATAGTATAAAATATCCTTTGTAAATTCTGTTGCATAAAGATTAATATAATACTTTTTTGACTAATTTAGTTTTATAACCAAAAAAAATTAAAATTCATGATTTTTGATAATATTAGAGTATTTATTATAAACACTATTGATAAATTAAAAGGTAAGAAGTCGAATTTTTATAATAGGCTCAAATAAATCAAACAAAATTCAAACCAAACTATTACTAGGTTTCAGATTACTTTTTATAATTAAAAGCATTAATAATCGAAAAAAATAATTTTTATTATATTGTCTTGATAAATCACTTTTTTTTTAAAGGCTGAATTTAAATTTATTTTGATTTATATTTAATTCTTAGTTTAGAAATTTAATATTTCAACAACAAAAATGATGGGAAAAAGCTAGGATTTCCTGCATAGTAAATTATGCTGTTATCCTTGAAATAATTTCAAAAAAAAAAAACAAAAACGGATATGTAACAAAGCGATTAGCGAAGAATTTTAAACAGCAAGTATCAAAATATACTTAGGATTGTTGGATTTTAAAATTTATTCCAATTTTTTTAATAGCTCGATGAATATCAGTTATAAAATCTAACGGGAAATATTAAAGGATATGTAAAAGTACTATAATGATAATTATACTCCAAAATTTCATTAATTTTGCTTCAAAAACCTAATATTCGGCAACAAATTATAGATCGCATATACATATTATTGTTCAACCACATTTGTTAATAAAGAGAGGTGGAAAAAATTGTAGGGTTCACAAATAATGATAGTTGCATGATTCGCTATTATTTAAAATATATATAAGTGTCTGTAATGTATAAATGTATAAATTTATTTTATAATGAAATGAATAACTATTAAGAATTTTGGTATAAAAAAACTATAATGATCAGACAAGTTGAGATTGACCTGATGTGATATATATAAATATAAAGGAAGATTATTATATTTAAACACAATTTATTGAATGAATGATTGTTTAGATAATTATAATCATTTCATTCAATAAAATTCATGACTTAAAACAACTATATAAACTTTAATAAGTTTATAAAGTCATTATCTTAAACATACGCTTTGGATAATTAGTTTTAATCATTTAATAGTTGAAATTTTATTTAACAAATTTTTGAACTATAAAAAAAGAACTAAACAACGTATGAATAATAATTTTGAGACAGTTTATGAATATGAGTATTATTTGGAGGTGCGGGACTTTTCCTATTAATCTATTCCTAATAGCTAGATTTGCTTTATTTTAAAAATATAATAGAAAATTATATCATATAGAGTATCTTTTACACCCGATAGCCTCATCTAATTCATTAACCTTTTCCCGTTCAACACTCATTAAATCGATTAATTTTATTATTCGTTTATGGTTTATAAAAAAGCTGTCTATTTGCTGCTTTTTTTCAATAAGCCAATATTTCTTATAGACTCGGAATTAAAGAATATTAATTGAACACTTTTGGCTATATCTGGTGGGTCAAAAATAGTATACCGCCCGCGAAAGGGTTAAAACGGATAAAATCATTAAGAATCAAAACTTTAGTTATTCAGGAGTTTCATACTTATATTCATTGGCTATAAAGTAAAGGACTATAAATACTACTGGCTAAAAACTTGCAATAGTGCGATCAATTTACTGATTGGATAAAAACTTGGATCAATTTTCAAAAACGTTTTTTTATATATTAAAGAGTAGGGCTTTAATGAATAAACCAATTTATCTTTTACGTTCAACAATTCGTATAACTATCATACAGTTAATCAGAAGAATATAAGATTTTACCATTAATAGAATACCTACATATCTTCAAAGTATAAACCGAATTTTTTTTGATCCATTTGAGCATTTCTAAAGAAAAATTAATCGAGAGTACAAACTCAAACGCAGGTAATTAATGTACATAACACTTTACAAGAATACCCAAATATAAAATATCTATCTAGTCTAAATTCACCTGAGTTATCGGGATTTTTTGGCTACCTCTCAAAGTTTTAGCATTTTAAAAGTATTTTTCATCTTATTTTTAGAGTCAATTCAACATTAAAATGAATCTGCCAAAAAGGGCTATAAATTTAAGTGGTTTATATAGCAGAAAAATAATATATTATAAATCATCGGTTTATCGTCTAAATTTCTCAAATAACAAGATGTTAAGACACCTGAGTTCAGATATCAAAGCTAATGCTGACAGTAAAGCTCTAAACCGAAACTTTGGCGCATTACTTCCGCTATCGGAAAACAGACCAGCTTTTTTAATTAATAGTAATCAAGTAAACGTATTATCATCCCCATCCGATTTCTATTCTGCATTAAAGGTATTCCTTTAATTTAAAACTACAATTTATTATATTTTTCAGATATTCTAAGCATATCTTGTTTTGTAGAAAAATATTTTGGATTCAAAGAAAAGAATCGTTTTAAACTCGTTGTATTTGGGAAATTCCGAATCAGAAGTGGTAAGTATATCATGGTTAAAAAGATTGTTAATAATAATTAGTATATTTGAAGGAGAGGCATCTTAATTTTAATTTAATAGATTTCTTGCATTGAAGATTCAATGGATAAAAATCCCGAGCTAAAAGTCGATATACTGCTGGATTGTTTAAGAGGAACCAGGATAGAAAGAAATGGCTCTAGTTCGGTATCTTCTTTATTTAAGCTATTAGAAAAGCATGGAGAAAGTAGATTTAACTTGTGCCTATACCATACCCCAGATCTATCAGGAATTAAAAAGAAATTGTATCCGCCAAGAATAAATGAAACAATTGGAGTTCAACATATAAAGTCGTATCTATTTGATGACAAGTTAATCATCAGTGGTGCTAATTTAAGCAAAGACTATTTTACAAATAGGCAGGATAGGTATATAGAGTTTTCGAATTGTACCGAGCTATGCAGTTATTTCTATGAATTATCAAGCAAAGTTTCATCTTTTTCTTTCAAAGTGGTAAAGTCGTTGAATTTAAATTCTGAAAATCAATTCAATTACAAGCTAAAGCTAAATAGAGATTGCCCTAGTCCACATAAAAACCCAGTGGCTTTTAGAAAATTTGCGCATAATATCATGAGTTCATTTATTGACAGTTGGAGCAATAATTGTGTAGAAAAGACTAAATTATTTTTTTCTAACGA
This sequence comes from Smittium culicis, assembly GCA_001970855.1. NCBI lineage: Eukaryota > Fungi > Kickxellomycota > Harpellomycetes > Harpellales > Legeriomycetaceae > Smittium > Smittium culicis. Next base: position 5,284 of record LSSN01004366.1, on the reverse strand, counting down.
TATTGAATCTCCCAATGTTAGTAGAGATGAAAATTCAGGCAAAATAAATGACGATTCAATAGATAAGAATAAAATTGATGGTTATGAGGATACTATACTGATACCAACGATACAAATGAGCCCACTTTTTATTGACGATGATGAGAGGTTTATGAAAACACTTTTTAATATCATAAACAACCTATCTAATGAAAAGTCGCCTTGTAGGACTGATATTGCGTCTGCATATTTTAATTTTGCAAATCTTCACAAAAACTCGATACTAAATTCTAAAGGAATATTCAACTTGGTTGTTGCATCTCCGAAATCGAACGGTTTCTATGGAGCAAAAGGGATATCTGGATATATACCAAATGCTTACTCTATGTTTGAGTTAGAGTTTATGAACCTCGTAGAAAAGAAGCATAGGCACGAAAAAATTAAACTATTCGAGTTTTTTAGACGAGATTGGACTTATCATGCTAAAGGTATTTCATTCGTATTAAAAACAATTATTTTTACGACAATAAATATACGTGTGATTTATTTAATACATTCTTTTTATAGCATATAGAATATTGAATCTATCAAGTAGGATTTTATTAACTATCTAACTTTTATCAAATTTGAAAATGTTAACTTTAGGTGTTTGGGCATTTTTTGGGAAGGAATATCCAGCTTTAACAGTGATAGGATCATCAAACTTTGGGGAGCGCTCGCTTAATAGAGATTTAGAGGCGCAAGTTACTATTATAACAAAAAGTTCAAATCTGCAAAAGAGGTTTTATAAGGTAAGAAGGGTTCATCATGATAAGTTTGATTAGATCATTGAATTTTTTAGTTATATCAGAAAAAAAAAAGATGTTTTCTTTAATTATTAACGCATTAATTTAAGTTAAATTTAACTATTTTATAATTATTGATTTAACGCAGGAGCTGGAGGATATTAGAATGCATTCTACACTAATAACCAAGGAGATGATATTATCAGACTCAACGCGTAAGACACCACAGTGGATGCGTGCAGTCAAATCGATAATAAAAACAAAGATGTAGATATTTAAGCATATCTGGATTAATACTAGTATTTTATTTTTAGATATTATTTTGCTTTTATTTTAGAAATTTATTATCAAGTAACCAGATTAGTTTCTATAAATCTTTTGGTCTTTTATTTTATAGCATTATGCATATTTATTAAGAGTATGGGTTTTACTGGTTGTTTGAATTTAGATATTACGATGAAGTTTTTTTAACATATTTTTTGATAGTATAAAAGGAAACCATACTATGAAGATGTTAAGAAATTAAAATAGGCTTAATGGAAAAAAAATTGATGAGTAATATGTATAGAAGTAAAGAATAAGTCAAAAAAAAGCAAAAATATTATGCTCAAGTATTGGTTTATCCTAGACATAAATCCAAATATATATATATATCTTTGCAGAAAAAGGGAATTAAATAAGAAATGTATATTAGGCTTTAGATGCGGAGAGTTATTATTATAGAGTAAGGGTATTTATAATTATACTTCTTGGCTGACCTTTATTTCAGGTAAAGTTAGGTGGCCATTGATATTTTAAGCAATAAAAAGCAAGCCAGGTATATAGGATTTATATTTGAAGCAATATATGGGTGGGTCTTTCGCCTGGTAGATTGGTCCTTTTTCCATTAGGTACGCAACCAGTAGACCGGCAGAGGAATTTATTAGTATTAGAATATTAGTTTTTTTATGCCTTGCGCCAACTTTACTATTTTTTTTATTTTACTTAGCTGCATAGTTTCTTATATTTTTATCGTACCAATAAAATTCCGCTAAAAGACAAAGGTAAATAGGATTTAAGAGTGTTATGAAAACAGTAAAAATAGCGATGCGTTGTGAGCAACCATTGGCCATGTTAAGTCAATGTATTGATATCTATTGGAGAGGTAGAAAAAATTCAGGATTTTTGAGGTATATAATTTGCCAAATTCTTAATAAGAGAGGCCCAATAATGAAGGCTGGAGACAAATTATTGGATAAGGCGAAATAGTTATGTTTAGTTAGACTGGCAGATAAATTTTGAGTGCAAACTCCAAAGAGCATTATTTGAACTGTTAATCAATTAGAGCTATAAAGGCTATAAACACACTATTAAAGCTTCAGTGGGGATAAATAGCACAAATATACTCTTTTTCAAGATTCCGATTCTCCTTAAATTCAAATACCAGATAAACCTAGAGCTCGAACGTACAGAATTAATAAGCTCAACATGGCCTCAACACCTTTTCTAGAAAAAGTTCCGCTCAGATTTGAGCAAGTTAACATCCGAGAAGATGGAATTGATACTGTGCAATTCCTTGAAGCTGCTAAAGGAGTTATGTATATGTTTGGTAAAAAATAATATTCATGCACTACTTTATAAAAACAATAAATGCTTTGATAGTTTTAAAATTATTTGATGAATACGTTTAAGACAATTATTTTGTTTATCGATCTTAGATGAGCTTGGTTCAGCTGCATTTGCTCCAGTGAAATCGGACATTTCTGGAAATATTACCGTAATCCTAATAATTCATAAATTTAATATTTTTTCATGCTGATCTATAATTTCATCAAATAATATCTTCGCTATCTATTTATACACAACAATCGGTTATTGTGGCTATTAGAAAGTAACAAAAAAGTATGAGTCAGACAAAGTTAGGTACGACACCCTTCAGAAAATAGTCCTAAGCGAAGCTCAAACCAAAGACAGAACGGCCACTCAAGGTCTACTATGGCTTAAAAGGTTAGTTGACATTTATTCTCACATGCCTAAACTAATTTGTCAGCTGGTTTTGCCTATTATATCAATCCATTTTAATTTCTTTGTAGGGGGCTAGATTTTGCAGCTACTGCGATAATCAAAAACCTTGAAGCAGCTGGCGAAGAACTCTCGGTTTCCTTTTCCAAAGCTTATGATGAGACTCTTAAACAGTTCCACAGCTTTTTGATAAGGCCAGTTTTCTCTCTCGCGATGCGTGCTTGCCCTAAATCTACTGACTTCTACAACAAGATCGGCGGCGATTCTCAAACTACCAAAGATGAGCTCTTGGTTTGGGCTAAGGCTCTTAAAAACCTCATCTCTATCTTGGACGACTTTTACGCTAAAGGAAAGTTCGATAAAGGCCTCTAGAGATCTACGCATTGTTGATTCTTTACTGAAATCAGTATGATTTTTTCATTGCTTGTTCTAGCGTCTTTAAATTTTCTACTTTTATCCAGTTTATTGAGTTGATTTTCACCCGCCTTGTAGGCTTACTGTTGACAGTCTTATACTTCTTTATATATTGAAACTCAGTTTATAGTTTTTACTATTTATTTTCCTTCTGTTAATAAATTCTATTTACTGTCCTCCAAATTTTCTGTCAAGCCATAATTCTGATGTCTCCATTTTTGTATTCTGCATTTTGCGCCTTAGCAAATAATTTGCTGGTTTATAGATTCAAGCTTCAACTTTTTATCTGTCTGTATCTATTAGTCAACGAAAACTCTTAATCATACATATTAGACCAATAATATCACAATATTTATACGCGATAGCAAATAGACGTTTTAATGGCAAATAGCATATAATGAGTGGTAGATTAAGGCCCAAAGCAATAATATCTAGCGTACCAAATTAGGCAAAAATATAGTGTGTTGGCCAGCATTATTGTAGATTCCTTCTCTCTGGAAAAAAAAAAGCAATTTTTTTCTAATTTACAGCTACGCTTTGGATTTGCGCGCTTTCTAAGTTTTATTAATCTTTATACTCACTTTTGAGATTCGATCCTTTTCTTTCTTCAGTAATATAACTGCTTGTACGTCCAAGATATCACTCGATAATTTTTAAATAAAATGGTAAGCTCTTCCTCATACTATTTATATTTCGAATCTCTTTACACGAATCTGAATCGATTTTAACTAAGAGCGAATCTATTTAATGTCCACGTTCAAACGAAGCACTTCAAATCACATACAATCTTTACATTGCTCATATTTTCTATGATTTTTATTACCACCTGATCTATTATGATATCAGCACCAACTTCAAAATAATATATTTCATACACTTTAATTCAAGTCTATAATATATCAAGATGCCACGCCAGTCTTGGATTATATATTCATTTGTAATAGTATTCTAATCTCATATTTATAATGTTTTACAGGCAAAGAAAATCGAAAGCATTAAAAACTTCTTGGAAGTCAGCCGCAGAAAGGACGCTAGATCCGTAAAGATCAAAGTCAACACTGACAAAACCAAATTCAAAGTACGCTGCTCAAAATATCTTTACACCTTGTCCGTCAAAGACTCAAAGAAAGCCGAAAAGTTGCGCCAATCTCTCCCACCTGGTCTCTCCGTAACTGATATCTAAATTTTTGCCAAATCTTAAAATTTAACCTATAAAATCTCCTTTTTTTAGTTGAAATAAATTTACTACATACTATCCTCAATTTTTAATCAACAATACACGTTTTCTCATACCATTTTTCTTACATTAATAAATCATTTACCCCGTAAACTTTTTTAAGAATTACCCATGTATTATGAAGCTTTTTTTTTCTGGAAGGAGCAAAAAACTTTCTCTCTTCAAGCTTTTTTTCTGGAAGAAGCTATTCAAAAAAACTCTCTCTCTTCCAGAGTTGGCAACTTTATAGCCTTTTATTTTTTTTTAGGTCCAGTTATTGATAGTGAAACTCTCTTCCCTAAGCTTTTTTTCTGGAATTAGCCAATAAAAACGAAAACTCTCTCTCTTCCCTAAGCTTTTTTTCTGGAATTAGCCAATAAAAACGCTTGAAATTTTTAAGAGTATTAAGAGTAATCGAAGTCAAAAATAGTTCGACGATTCAGAAAAGTAAGTGTCTAATACTACTTAAACACATAACTATATACAATATTTATATACTTAAACCAAACCAAACCAAACCCACCCTCTACTCCCGAAGGAATTGCATTAAGATTGCGATAATTGAAAGATCGCTTTTCACAAAGTTAACTTTTCTCTTACGCAGTCAAAGATAATCAATTCTGTAAAGAGTAGGTGTTAAGTTTCAAATACTCAACGGGTGGATATTATAAGTTTTATTGTGTTATTATATACTAAACTAATGATAAATAACGATATTAAGGTGCTAGTAACTAGAGGTTATATATATGGTTGCTAATACTAAGTTTAGGAGATAAGCTTGATAAGGAAAACTAAAAGATTAAACGACTTGTCTTTTCAGCTTAAGGAAAAGGCAGTCGTTTAAATACCATGGTTGCTAATTGCATTTTTCTTGTACTGTATGGATTTT
>LSSN01004364.1:0-19696 GCA_001970855.1 Smittium culicis | reverse complement strand
TAAAAAGAGGAATACAGAACAAGTCAGTATAAAAATAAATGGATAGCGATAAATAAAAAACGGGAGCTATGAAAAAATTGAGGTATGAATGGGTGAGGACTTACTGAGCTTGGGCCATAATTTGGATTTTACAACCTTCGGCGTGTAAGTCATAGAATCTTAGCTTAGCGCCTGAAGCTCTCATGTTGTAAATTCTACCAGCAATAGTGACTTCTTCGTCAGATTTATGTTCACCTTCAGCTAAGTTTTTGAATTTTTTGATGTAGTCAGAGAGAGACAAAGAAACTTTAAATTTGTGGGGATAAGGGTAAGGGCCTTCAGTTCTCATTCTATCAACAGCGCGAGAGCGAAGCTCATAGTATTGCTAAAAAAGTATATTTAAAGTTAGCTGGAGGGTAAAGAAAAAGGTAAAATGGATAAAATTTACGCTTGGGGACAGTTCTTCTTCAGCTTCGTTTTGGCTCTTCTTCTCGGCTTTAGCTTCCTTAGGTGGAGCAGCAGCAGCTTTTTCTTGCTAAGGAATAGTGGATGGTAGTGTTTAGAGGGAATAAATTAAGAGAAAACTCGCAAAATAGAAAGCTTTTAAATATTGTAGAGTATTTACCTTTTTGGCTTCCTTCTCTCTTTGCTTTATTCTTCTTTTTAGCTCGCTAATAAAATGGTTGAGTGAAGTTAAAATGGGAAGTTAGTAAGAAATAGAATAAGGGGAGGTGGAAAGATATAAATGGCGGCGATAGAGTGAAGAGGGACTCATAGAAGAGGGGAAGCTGTGGTAATAGTAAATGTAAAAGAAATGGTAAAGAGGAAAACCTTTTTGAGACATTTTCGCCAGTGACCTCATCAAGGTAAAGTTTTTCGGTGTTAGTGTCAGCCATTTTTTTGATTTATGGATTGATAAGAATATGTAAACTAAGAGAAAAGGGTGGAGGAGGAGTAGAAAAGGAAATTGTCTGTGTTATATAGACTGGTATAAGATGCAGTTCATATAAGCCGCTATTTATTGTAGTAGAAAAAAATTAAAATAAAAAAACTCTTACAACATTTTCTTAGCGCAAACGCTAATTGCTGCTTTATTGACCAGTAATTCTTAGAATTAAGGCGGTATGCGCATTCATTGATGCGTATTTGCCAATGGTTTTTAGCTGAAGACCCTTTTACGGAGAGATCCCCTCTCTACACATAATTGCTTGTGGGGTCTGGCTAGAGTATCAGCTATTTGATGCCAGTTGCTGATTTCCTTCCCTTTTATCTTGTCAACAAAAAAAAAAAAAATTTTTTTTTTTAGCTGTTGAGGCTGCTTACTGGCTGAAGCAAGGCCTTGACTGGATCAGATTAAGAATCCTTTTATTGATCTCCGTGCGCTTTTTGCTGGTATTACGTAACTTATAGCATTGTTTCTTGACATGAATCCAAAACAGATAAATCTAACTGTGTATTTTCTAGTCAAAAATCCAAAACAATTGCAATTCTGCTTACTTGACGCTTTGACACCCAACTCCCTCTAATTGAGTCACCTTTCTCCCCCTATACAACCTATTCTTAATCACAACAGATCCTGCGAATAGATATGCGAAATTCCCTGATCCTGCCAATTATCTAACCGCATAAATCTCCACTAACAGGGTCTCCTAATATTTGTAATTAGAAATGCTCTTGACCTGTGATCCAATAGCTCTCTACTTCCAAGTACCGGTTTATTATTGTGTCTTACCATCCAATCGCTTACTCAGTCATTAGCGAGACTTAACTTTCAGCGAATAAAATATTCCATTATCTTCAAACTTAGCATTCCTATCAGCCAACTATTGGCGCCAGCTAGTCAAGTAAAATTCAAATATGTAGCCAATATATCGCCTAAATTGATTCTGTCGAATTATACAACCATCCTATTGGCTTTCTCGTCATCCAACTATTGGACAGCGTTTAACCGCTACTTCACCAATATCCTTGCACACTCAGACTCTAAACCGCTAAACCTCTACACTTCTACAGCTACCCATCTCAAAACGCTTTAGCCCCGCCGTCAATATATGCTGCCGTCAAAACTTTAATGCTGGTTATACTTGAAGCGCCCTACCAGGTCCTCCCCATACCATCCTTCATCTTCATCTTCATCAACTCTCCGAACATCTCTAATCATCACGCCACCAATATCTGTTTATACTCGCTTCAACAATTTCCTAATTCATAAAAAGTCCTGCCATATTTTTCTCGGCTCTATTGGCTCGAATTAAAAACACTTTGCTTTTTCTCCACCTACTTTCACGCCACCTTGCTTGCTCCATTATGTAACAACTCGATTTTTAATCCTGTTTTCTCACGATAGCTCCTATCTATTCGCCTTACCAATTTATCGGCTTATTTTTAAAAAAAACATGCAATAGCCCTGTTACCAAACATCTCCAACAAACCATCCTTTATCGCTTGATCATTTCTGGCATTCCTCCAATTCCAAATTCTAAATCGTGCCAATCAACATATCTCTTTATAAATAACTCCATGTATCACCTTTATAAAAATTAAATTATTAAGCCCATGAACCAACCAACCTCAAATTCATCCTAGCAAAACAGCTTATAAAATTACATACTCTTTAATATATAAATCTAACAAAGTAGCATCCAAAAAAATGTTAGTAATTCTTTTAATCTCTTCATCAACATCTTTATTAGTAAAGTTATAATTATATTGTTAGTCTGTTGCACTCTTCTCAAATCTACCTTATTTTCTTGCGTTACAAAAAATATTCATTTATCCAAGATATTATTCGTTTGAAAGCAAAAATATATCCCTGTATAACTTTAAAAAACACTCATGCAACTACCCCCCAAATCATATTTCCGTATCACCAATAACATATATATCACTATATACCTAGTATCTGCATTACCTCATACATTTGGGTTGCCGTTTATATTGATATATTAACAATAGCAGTAATTGTTATTTTATACTTTTATTTTCAAAACTCGATTTACAGAGCTAGGGGGAAATTGGCTAGCCTACGACTTTTATTAATAATTAGAAATTTTAAAGAGTATAAAATATTAATGAACTAGAAGGAATTAAATGCGTAAAAAGCATAATCTTACATGGAAAATATAATGCTTTCTTTATTTAGCTAAATATTAAAATATCGTTAAAGTGAGAAGTGAATTTGTAAAGTCAATGGATTTTGTTTCATAAAATATTTTCAGATTCCCTGTTCAATTTAATTGAAAAGAGTGTTATCAGACTGTATTATGAGAATCATAATAATAAACAGTTATTGTAAATAGTATTCACGCACAAAGTTGGGTATAATAGGTATTATAACGGTCTTGATAATTTTAGATTTAAGCTTAATAATTATATCTATAAATAAAGAAAAAATCAATAGAAATAGTCTTCAATATTAGTAGTCCAACTAATCTCCAAAGCTAATTTTAATTATATACACCACAAGCATAATAAAATACCAAAAATAATCGGTTATGAATTGATCTAAACTGTAAATTTCATATTCGTAATACTATCAACACTAGATTATTTATCTATTAAAATTTTAGATTTTTATTTTAAACTTGAAATATTTTGCCAAAGTTGGGTTCACGATGCTAAATTTTTATACTTTATTACCAAAATTCAGCATTGAATTACCACTAAGACGTTTAGCTTTACGTTTCTCAATTAACCACAAGAATAACTATTTTTTTTATCTGATTGCTATATCTCGTAATTTAAACGATGGTTCTTGTTTTTCAAATCGGCTGTTTTTTCACATCCCTGATGGCTTATACAACTTCACGACTACTACCCTAGTACCTGTTTAATACTTTTTGTTTTTCTATCAGCTTCAGGGCGAAAGATTAAGTCATTTTTGGCCTTGTTTTTAAGTATATTAATAACAGATCATTTGAACTTGAAAATTATTTATTTTCTTTCTTTTGAATTTATATCGAAATCGAATCTGTACTAGGAAAATAAACTCCCCAGCGTTTTTTCTAAAGTCTATGTGTATACAAGACTTCTTTTTATAGATTTTTTTTCCTTAGTACTACTTTATTTAATCCCCTATTAAATTTTATAAGAACAGGAAACCATTAATTCGAATTTAATTATATTTTATACTACCGATAACTCTAAAAATTTTGCTTGTGGCAAAATGGCATAACCTCAGCCCTTTTTTATTATAAATTTTTAAAATTATTTCTTGAATTTATAAAATCGAAATATAAACCTATTTATATATTTTTTTTGTTTTTGTAATATACGGCTGTGTTTATACGTCTATATATACATTAATAGAATTTTCAATTATATTCTATAATTATAATAATTATATGCAACACGCACAGTTTCGATAAATTATATTTCTTTTTTTTTATCATTATATTCAGCTCTTTTGAAATTTTAATAGAATTTATTATGATCTTTTCCTAGTATTATTCAATTTTGCGACTGCATATTATAAATAAGTAGACTACCTAGTGTCCATTGTACTCATGTTTATGAATTTTTTGAATCTGACCAAGATTTTCATAATTTCAACTACGATACCGTGTATTTTGGTATTTTATACCTTTTTATTGATATTTATTACTACTAAAATTGTCACACTTTCCTTACAGTATAAACATTTTAATTCTAGCTGAAAAAATTTATTAAGCAGAATTGCTCAATAGATCTAGATCAACTTTGAATAAACATGTGTACTTATGTCTTGCCTTTTAAATTACTTAATCGTAGTTTCTTTCGTTATAACTCTAGTTTGTGTCGATCTATATAAAAAATATACATTTTATATTAAATTTAAATAATAATTCAATTTATTTTTAACAAAAAAAAATATCACACTCGATCAAAATTCTCAAAAATATTCATTTTATAACTTCTAAATGCTCTTTTTTTAATTAAATAGAATTTTAAACTATTAACGCATAACAAAATTTGTCTCATTTCAATGATATATTAAAGCTATTATTTTTAATATAAAATATTTCCATCATCATAATATTTTTGCTGTAACTTCAAGGAAAGTTTGAAAACTTATTTAAAGAAAGAAAATATTCTTATAAAAATTAATCATATCATTATGTAAAGTGATGAAATTAAATCTATTTTTGTCCATTTTTTATTTATTCGGAGTATATGAAGAGTTATAGAAATTTATTTAGACTTTTTTTTTATGTCCTGGTTTTTAATTTTAAATTTTCAACACCTAAATAAATTACTAAATGTTATAATTTTAAAAATTTCTACTTTCTCTGTGAACACTAGAGATTATTTACTTTTAATGGGTAACTTGAGTATACTAACATAATTTAATCTCTAATTTTTCTGTTTTTACTCGTAAATTTAAATTAGTAGTCGCATTTTAAGATTTACGCGAATTAAAAATTTTCCAACATATCTAGAAATTTTTTTAGGGCATCAATTCTATAAAAAAATGCTAATACATGATTAAATAAAATTTTTTAATTTATCATCAATATCTTTATTCTCCAAATAGATTGTAAAAATATTTTTATTTCGACGCCTATTTTTCCAATCTATAAAGATTGATTCAATTCAAAAAATATTAATACAACGGCTTTCTAAAAATTAACAGATAATAAATGATACTATAAAGGTTAAATTTAAATCAGAATTTCCAATATTTTTAGATTAGATACAGCTAAATTACAGTAAAAATATTGTAATTAAATTATATATTATATATTATATGAATATATTTATTATCTTTTATTCAACCCTTTTTAATTAAATCAGTTTAAAAATACAGTTATAAAAATAACTATTATATTTTTTTAAAAAAGATCAATATTTCAAATGATCCCTCACCACCTTTAAATTTATTTCATATCCACTATCAATTAAAATAACGATATAGCTACTATTTTTAATTTTATTTTTTAATTCATATTATTTTTTTTTAATCATAATGTCACAGTTATTAATACACTATAATCATATCATAAAAAAGACATTATTCGGCTTCAAAATTAGAAAATTTTTAGTTGGCGACTTACAATTTTAAGCTTACCATCTATTATTTCCAATTATATATAAAAAAATCATGATTAAAAAATAAGTCTTGGGTATAAATTTATTCGGTATACATTAGTGAATTATTTAATAGAAAAAATATTAAAGCTCTATTATTTGTGGTACTCACTTAGAATAATCCATTTGTATTAACTTATTCCTACTTATTTCAATATATCAACCATAAAATCAGGTAATTAAATATAAAAAATTGATATAATTAGAATAAAAAACGATCTTAATAATATTTAATATTTAGTATATAATCTATTAATGATTTTTTATTTGATAAATATTAAAAATAATCATTTTTTACGAGTTATTTCTGAATTTATTTATTAGAAATCTATTATGCTAAGTTTATATTGGGTTAAGTCCTGTAAAATCAAATAAATTTACGCAAATAACGTTTTATAAAAATATTTCACATAGTATTTAAGCTTTTTTAATTAGATACTCTAAATTTAAAGGTAAATTTAGTAAGAGAGAATAAAATAAAATAATTAAAATAGAGCGAAAAGTCGTATTTCATAAAAAAGAGTTAAAAAAAACTGAAATAGTTAGAGTTCTTATTAGAGCTTTCTTTGAAATTGATTTAGAAATTTTTTATTCTCCTCCCCTCGTATTATTTTGTTTATTTTTAAATAAATTTCACTAATAGACTAATAACCCAAGTATTAATAATTTATTCAAAATATTCCAATATTTATATATTTAAAACTCATTATAGAATAATATAATTGAAAATTGCAGAATTTCAATAAAATTTAATTCAATTATTACTCGTAAAATGGATAGTTTTCTAAATTTATATTATTATCAGCAAAAAAAAATTAATCAAAATACGATTATTAATCGGAAAATATTTACTTTAAAAATGATCTTATCTGTATAGGGGTGCTGATTTTAAATTTTTATAATAATTAATTATCTGTTTGAATTAATAAAATATGTTATCATTATACTGATTATTTTAATTCAGCAAGTATCAATATTGTAATTATTATTTGATTTATTAGTTTTATTAGTTTTATTATTTTTTTATATTATTCTAAAACAAAGAATTTTTTATTAGGTTCTCGTAATTTTATTATTATTATTGAATTCATCTATATATTGAATATTAATAGAAATAGAATAAGAAAATTACCGTACAATAAAAGGTTAATTTAAAATTTATTTTTAGATTATAATTTTTTAGTATAAAAAAAATAACATCGCAAATATTATATTTATATAAATTTATTCCACTAATAACAAAAAAGTAATTTTGAGTTGTATATAGGTAAAAATTAAAAATTTTTAGTTTTAATTATTATAGAAATATGAAAAAAAATTTTAGTTTTTAATTATTATAGAAATATGAAATTTTTTTTTTAATAATAGCCAATTTTTTATATTTCAAATTTTAAAGCTCAATTATTTTCCAATTAATTTTTATAATTAAGTGATTTGAGAATTAAATTTTTTTCACATTTCTTAGCAGGTTAAATTTACTCCTAAATCAGATTTTCATTTAATACACCCCAATTATAATTATATATTAAACCTAAAAGATTATTAAAGATTACATTTAGATTACTCTGTTTTATTATTTTTAAAGATTATAATTATTAGAAATCTTTAAATTATTCTTTAGGCCTAATTTTTATAAAAAGTATTGACATGGTAACATTTTCTCTGAAAAATGATGAAACTTAATTTATGTACAAAAAATTATATTATATTATATTATTAAGGGGGGGAAATTATTTGACTTAAATTTGCTTTATAATTTTATGTGATATATTTATAAATTTAATTAAAAGAATTACACTTTATTTTTTTGTTCAATATAATATATTAATCTCCAATTTCTCTGAATTTTTTTAATTACTTATTTTTATAGGATAGCTAGTATTAAATCGACTTTATTCTAATTTCATTAAATTCTATAACCGTATCACCATAGTAACTATTATTCAAACTATACTGATTAGGCCTTATAGTTATAATATATTTCATAATCATAGAAAAATTTTTAATATTTTATATTCTATAAGATATTATATTATCTTTGATATCCGAGTTTTATTGAGCTTTAAATAGGATTCAAATATTTTTTTATATTATTTTTTACTTCTTAAACTTTATTTTTTTTCTTTCGATTGTATATATTAAAACTCTTATATCATGTGAACAAGTTTTAATTGATTATCATTTTCAGTCTTTAGTTTTATTATTCAATACATAAATCAAAAAATCGACTTAATTATAAATTTAGACTTTTTTCATTTACTGTTATATTTTTATCTTTTATTTATTATATATAAACAGTTTATATCGTTATTTTTATATAAAAACATCAATTTTGATTTTTTTTTATGAGCGATTTATATATTATAAATATAGAGAATTTTTAGAAAATTCTCAAGTTAAAAGCATAGTACGATTTGCTTTGGAGAGGATAATTTATGTATATAGGTAATTAATACTTGATAAGATATTATATATAATATAATCAAAAAAAGGTTAATTACTTCATTATAAAATATAATTTTTAAATATTTATCGCAATTTTTCAAGCTAATTTTTTTTATGGTTCTATATGGGCTTATTTAGATACATTTTTTAATTAATTACTTAAGAATTATTTTTAATATAAAAGCTATTTAAAATGTGTAGATTTATTATATTTTTTATTTTTATCACCAATTTTTATTTGTAAATTGAATACCAAGACTAGTGAATTTTTCAAGTATATAAGTTTTTTATATTTCAGTTATGTTTATTTATCGCATATATTTCGTTATAATTTTTTGGAATCAATATCGTGTTATTTTTAATCATATTTAATTAAAAAGTTAAAAAATTAAAACTTTTTTATATAATGAATATCCTTAAAAATATTATAATTTTTAATTTGGGTTCCTAAATTCTAAATTTTATTAAAAAAATTTATTTAATATGTTCTATCAGATTATCATTGTTTATACATCTCAATGATAATAATTTTCAAACTTTTCTTAGTAACTTAATAATTTGTATAAAATTTACTACTTTTTATTAATTAATTCAATTTCATAATTGAGAATTAATATATTAAAGTTATTTGATTAGTTAATTTGTATTAAAAAATGATTATTTAATGAAATTAATTGATTCTCATACATATAATCTAGTATTTAAAATTTTCAATCAATTGGAATTAAGATAGATCGAAAATTTTCTTATAACCAATTGTAATATCCCTAAACATGCGCTCAGGTATAATTTTCATTACAACTATTTATTCATCTATAAATTTTTTTTTTCTGTTATACTTTTTTTCAACTATTTATGAATTTTTATTCGTTATATTGTGCGTTTAGTATTTTTTTGATAGTTTTTAGTTTACTTTTAAATTATTTTTAATAAACTCTGTGAAAAAAAAAAAAAATAGTGCATTTAATATATATCCAATACACTAGGTGACTTATTTGGATTTTATTTGATCAATTATTAATGGATATCATCGAGAATTGCGTAACATTTAATTTTATATATTTAGATATTGATTCAAACCTCTAATGTTTAAATAGGAAACTAATTATTATTTATTCTGTATTACATGATTTTTTTTAATAATATTTAATAAATTATTACACATTAATTTGTTTAAACATAATTAAAAATACAGGTTTAATAGTAATTTAAAAAGAATCATAGATCTCAATATCGCTTATAAAATAAAAAAATTTATTTAAAATTATTATACTTTTGATTTTTTTAATTATTTAACAGTAAAATATATATTTATCTTTTTGTCTAAAATTTTTATTTTATTACAAAATGAGAGATTTTATGTATATATGTTTTTTATCTTTTAATTATCTATAATATGAATACAGGTGTTAATTTTAATAAAATAATGGGAAAGTATATGATAAATGTAAATATATACTATATTTCGATGTCTTTTTCCATTTCATATTCTTCTTGTTAAAAAATATTCCAATATTTATTACATTATATATTAGTATATACTTGGTTTAATTTTTTTTTCCCATATACTCAATTCTCTATTTAAATTTCTTAAAACTTAGCTCATCTATTTTATAATTTTTAATATTATAATCGTGTGATAATTTCCAGATTAATCTACTCTAAACAACTTGTATCCGATTATCTGATTTATTTAAGGCGATTATTGTAAAGTTATTTTATTTTATTATCACTGATATTTTTAATAATATATTATCAAAATAAACCATTAATTTCCAGATAATTGATTTACAAAATTTTTTAATTAATCTTTAATTAATATTTATAATATAAAAATTCTGGCTTTTTTAAAATTACAAGAAATGATTTATTCAACTTTGCTGATTTTTATTCGATATAGTTATACACAAATATCTTTATAAATACCAAAATAGCTAAAAAATCATCGTTACCATCTCTTTCGCTATAATTTATTTCGAATATTAATATAAAAATTGCGAATTTTTTTAATTAGACGTAATGATATAATTTTTTTAATTTTCCTCCTTTTTTTAGTGTTTCAATATTTACTCAGTTAATCTTCCGCGCTTTAAGTTCTTTCTCTTTTTTATTATTGATATTTTATTTTTTATCTAAATATATAAGCTTTTTATTTTCTTGATATATTTTATAAATTTCTCGAATTTTTTTGATTATTCATTATGCTTTCATCGAATTAAGATTTCTATTTTTTTAAAGATACCCTAAGAATTAATTATTTTATATGATTATAGAGCTAATTTTATTCCAAATATTATGATAATAAAATACACCGGTGTTTAAAGTGATTTTTTTGAGCAATTATAGCCGAAAAAAAAATCTTACAATTCAATTTTATCAATTAATTTTTTTATATTATTCAATAAATATACAGTTAACATTCTATTCCGTATGTACAAAGAAATAAATATTAATATTTGGAGGATTATAAAGTGTCAAATACAAAATTATAAAAAAAAATACGCTTTTCATAATATTAAGACTATTCGAATCGAATTTTAGAACTGATAAAAAAATTTTTTCACTACCATTTTTAGTCATAATTATCGAATTATACTTTTTGATTTTTTTTTTGATAATTTATAATTTATGCTTATTTTTTTATTAAATAGATTCGATTTGCAATAAAACTTAATATAAAAAATGATATTTAATAAATTTTTATTGAATTTTATTGAATTATAAATTATAAATATTAAACATATTATTTTTTGTAATAAAGATGATTAATATAATTTCTAAAATTATAAACTTTTGACAATATTTTGAATTTTTAACGAATAATTTTGATTAATAACTGGTAAAATTTTCTTCAATTTTTCAAAACACTACGACTATTTTTAGTTTAATTTTCAATTAGTATCCGATTATTCAATATATTTTTGATTAAAATTTAAGTGATTGCAATTTGTATTTGATTTAAGAGTTTTAAACTAGGTGTTAGAAATTAAATTTTTAAATGGTTTGTATCTCTAATATATTGTAGATATTAATTGAAACCCATCTATATTTAATTTAGTTAATTTAAAAATACCCCTCAAAGTGTAATTATTGGATTTTTGTGCATATATTTTTTTAATAGGAGAAATAATTCTCTAATATTAGTACTAAATTGAGTTTCACATGCAAGTTTTCTTTCAGAATCCTCAAAAATATATAATTATTTTTGACTACACTCTGTATTTTTGAAAAAAATATTATCATTATTTTAACGCACAAACACTAAAATTTTTGCCGAAATAGCTTCTTTCAAAACTAATAAGATTTGTACAATAATTATTAACTTTAATTTGATTTTATGCAGGTTATTTTAATTAATTGATATTTTGATGTCTCAGATTCCGTGTATATTAAAAATTTCTCGATATATTTTGTGCTTTCATATATTTTTATACCCAATGTTATCAATATAGAAAAAAATTAACCAAAAAATTAATTATTATCAAAATTTATCTCTTACTTTCGCTTCCACTAAATTCTGAAAATCGTGTTTTAGCATATATATATATTCAAGATAAAAAATCACATTTTATCTTAAAATACTACAGTTTTAAGTACAATATCATTCATTTCAGACTTTTTTTTTAGTATTATATTTTTTAAGGTTACGATGTTATTTAAAGTAATAATTTGGCTAAATAACTCAAAGTTTTGCCCTTTTTTAAGGCTTTGACTATTATTTTTAAGAATGCTCATGAAAAAATATTGAAAATAATAAAATTTTCATTTTTTTTTACCACAGCTAATCGGTGAACAAAAAAAAAATTAACTTTTGTGATTTAAATTTTAATTATTGCAATTTTAGCTACAAAAATGAATATTTCTTTGTAAAACACAAAAATATCCTATTTATTTCTAAATTTCGATTTATTTGTATTTATTTTAGGCTATGATAGTAGGGATATAAGCCTATTCTAAATTGCTAGTATCATTGTAAGAAAATAAAAAATTTAATAAGAATAAGGATACGAAAACAAAAACGAACATCATTTTAATTTAGGCTCCTATCACATTGGATTATTTAGAATAAAATTTTACCCACATATAAATCATGATTTAGTTTAAAAACAAGTTTTCCAAATATTTTTATTTTGAGCGACTTTTTTATTATATAGATACAACATTTTGTATCCTTTCTACTTCTGGCTCAGTTAGCTTTGTCCCATAAATATCTCGTGAACATATGAAATATTTATTAGGAAGCATTAGGTTTAATACAAAACTAATCTCTAGAGATTTCTATCTATTACTATCACTATTATGATGTTTTTTTTTAAAAAATTTTCTATTAACCAAAAATTAATACTAAATCCAAAATGCTATAATGTTTTTTGAGAAAAAAATTACTTAAATTACATGTGTTTATTTTCTTAACACGCTTTTTTCAAAGTTACCGTTATTTTATTTATATTAAATACAAATTTATGATACCTCGATAATTCAATTTTGAGATTTTCTGAGATTTAGAATTTGGTTGATTTTCCCCTGTAATTTCTTCCCGGACGTATTATAAATTTTTTTGAGTAGAATTTTCTACAAAGTTAACCCATTATATTATAATAGCCTCTTAATAATTGTATAAATTATTATATTAGATAAATTATAATCATGTTTATTATAGCGTTGAACACAGCAAGAAAACAAAAGATTACTCATTCATGCTTCTTTAATAATGATAAACGTAGAATAAGCACTTATCTAAGCTCAATTATTAAATAAGGCTATAGAAAAGCCTTAAACGCTTCTTCTTCTTTTTTTTTTCACAGAGATTATATTAAACATAATTCAAAAGTATACTAAAGGCTATTAAAAATATTTAAAAATTTATAAATAATTTTAAATAATTTTCACCCGACTTCCCTCCGCCGCTCTAGCACCTTTAACCCACTGGGCTTTGGTTCAAGGGTCTTGAATGATTCCATTTTGATATAATATTTCTTTAATTCCCCCAATAATTTATTATATATATATATTGATGAGTATCACACTTCCTAATTCTCGCATTAGTAATTTCTGCGCGAGGTACAATTTCGGGGGCTAAGGCGAAATCAGTATACTTAGAGCCATTCTCCAAAAAATTTTTTGGATTCATTTTGTTTGAAAATTTTGTATTTTTAAAGTCTTTTTAAATTAATTAGATTAATTTTTTTAAAAAAAATCAGCTTATAAAATCTTAAAAAAATGATATTAAATTTAGAAAATTTTTTCATAAAAATTTTTTTATTTTATTTTATTTGTTTGGCTAATTTATTTTAGAGATATACAAGTAAAATATTTTTGAAAGATTGATTTAGTTTTTTTTAAAAAAGAAGGGTAATTGTTAGATTCATCTTTTTATTTATTTATTTATTAAAATCAATATTTATTTTATTATACTTTAAGTTTAGTATTCTTTATTTATTAAACCTTTTCCGCACGATAGAATATTTTTGGACCTTCAAATAAAACCAACTGCGTATAATGAAAATCTATTAATTCCAAGATCTTAAGGATTATATATATGTTGCAAAATAGCAGCAAATAACAAAGTTACTTATAGCTCATCAACGAATCATTAAATCTACTTTTTTAAGAGTGTTGGTCGCGAAAGGGTTAAAAGAATTTGACACCTTATAAAAAAAATAATCGAGACAATATTTATATAAAAAAAGTTTATTAATTTTATCTTGCATGTGTATTATAAAAAGCAGATTTTTTTGGAAGGGTTAAACTTTGACTTATAATCGTATATTTAATCAAAGTAATGATTCATTTCCTTTTTTACTTATTTATTTTTTATCAGAAAAAAAATTATTTATTCCTACCGTATTTATAATATTTAGATTTTTGAAAAGTGTAAAACTAAATTTCTTAATTTTATCATGGATGCTCAAATGAGAGGTACTAGAGAGCCTTTTCGATTCACGAGCAGGAAATTTTTGACCAATTAAGCTAAATAAAAGATATTTCCCCTAACATTCCACTGTTCACACCCTAGAAATCTGGAATATTCACAGGCCAAGGATGAGAACGTCCTTGAAAAATATTAACTTACGTTACGCAGAGCTATTTGCGAGATTTAAGAGTATGCTTAAAAGTAAAATAAGATTGGATAATTTATCTAATAAAATTTGGCTGAAAGATTACTGGGCTAAAATAAAAACGAAATTGTTAGCAATTGAGCCTGGGGAGGGGGGCGTGGTGCAAATTGATTTCGCATCATGATTTTAACGCCATAAAGCCCTTTCTTAATTCTATTTTTATGCCCAAAATTTGATTTGATATGACCTTTACACCAAACATTACTTAACTACCATTTTATAACTTTTTAACATGATTAATAAAAAAATTCTTTATATTTCGATTTTATTTTCAATAAATTTCAAAAAAAAAAAAAAAAAAAAAAAATTTATATTTCGATTTACCTAACTAGAAACCTAGAAGATATATCCCTTTGTATTAATTTATTATTGGTTAATTTTAAAGCTGGCTGATTTTTAAAAGGCTTTATTCTGAGAAATAAAATTCCGAATGTTAAGGAGGATTAAGACCTTCTTGATCACTTGCGCGTATAGGTATCCGTATATAATTAACTTCACAACTTAGAAAAATAGACCCAGAAAATTTCTAAAATTCGCGTTTCGCGTTTTGACGCAGTTTTTTAGCTATAATTTTTTTATAAACCTTCAATGTAATAGGTTGAGGAATGGTATTTTTTGTATGTATATGAATCGAGTTCATGATACATTTTTCAATTGATCAAGATCTTGTAATATAGTTAAATCGATTCCTAGGACGAAAAGACCACTAAAAAAAGCGACCTTCGCTGCTGGTTAAAGCTCAATAGTGTCATGTAATAAATAATTTACATATATAATTATTTTCAAAGTGGTGTTTTAAATGATCTAGCTAATGATCTAGCTAATGATTTAGCTAAGTTTGGATGGTTGCCGATATTGGCGCTTGTTGTTGATGATAATTTTGATAAAGCTTAGCTCAGTACTTAATTTATAAATAATCTAATGTTATTGGTTGGAAAATGAATAAAATTTTGAAGCTTTTTTTTTTTTTGAAAAAAGTCTGTGATAATGATTCTCTAATTATAGCTTTGATAAAAATAATCAAGCAGAAAAGTAATACTCTATTTAGGATGAACTGATATAAATGCTAATAATATCAGAGATTTATGTATTGGAGTCACTATTTTTATAAATTCGTAGTTTGGTTAATCATTTTTTATAAATATTAGTTTTTGTAAAGTGTTTAGTGTAATGGCAACACAAATTTTAAATATAGTTGGACTTTTTTTTTTTTTAAACGGTGAATTTATAAAGTTGGACTTGTATTCTAAATTTCGCTTATAGAAGATTTCGATGAACCAATGAAATTAAATCATAATTTTTTCTAGTAATACTTTGTCAAAATCGATTTATAGCTGTTCGGTAGCGTCGCACAGGCTAGACTATGTTGAGTAGTTATTTGTTCCAAGTGAATAACTTGTATTATTAATTTATCGATAGATATTCCGTGTTTTTTTAAACAGAAGAAATATAGATCAAAACTTGATAGATATTTTTATAATATCTACAAGTAAAATACCAAAAAAAATTTACTAATAGTATAAACGCAACAGGGCAATATGTAAGCAATAATAGGAAGATTAAGAGAATATAACGAAATAATTGGGAAGTCAAGAATTGCGAAATTTAATATTGTATATATTTATACATATTGGAGTGTTAATGTAGTATTAAAAACATGTTTATTGTTATAAAAAAGTGTTTAGGCAGCATTAATTATATTTTAAATGTGATTTTCTCTTTTATACTTAAAAAGGCTTAACCAATTAGATTATAGCAGATAAAATAGCGCTAATTTATCTCAACACTTCCAAAAATAAAAAGCATAGATTCGCTATCTAGTAAATATAAGTAAAAAAAGAGAAGAGAATGGCAAAGTAATACTGTTACATTTATTATATGAATCCTCTTATAAAAAATTAGAAATAATATTCAATAATATAGATTTATCTGTTATATCAGTCAGATTATGAAAAAAAATTGATATAAATGGGGTTCTGTAGATTATAGTAGTAATAAAGTATTTTAGTAAAACGCGATGATATAATTTAGGGCTGATTATTACTATTCCGCTCTACACACTATAAAAAAATCGAGTTTATTGGTATGTTTATGATTTAAGTTAATAATTATTATTTGCTATTAAAATGTTATAAGCCAATAAATATTAAGATCCCAGAGTTTAATAATATAACTGAATGCAGTTGGTTATAGTTGGTAGTTCAAAAAAGCCAATCACCCATAAATGGGATAAGAATTTATTTAGCTAAACCCTTTCCCGTCCAACGCTCTTGAAAAAAATTAATTTATTCATTCGATAGTCATTTATGAGATTCTTTATTTTTTGCTTTTATTTTGAATTATACTTGTATACCTATCTTAAGGCCTCGGAATTAATCGATTTTCATTGAACGCGGTAGGCTATATTTGGCCATCCAAAAATAGTCTACCGCGTGGGAAAGGGTTAATTTGAAAATAAAGAAAAGTAGCGAAGAGTAGTTTGAAGAGAAAATCTATAGGCATAGTTTATGGTTATGTAATAATTTGTAATTAAACAACATATTATCATGATAAATAAATATGCTTATAAAAAAGCCTTGCTAAGAAATATTTATTTATAGCTGAGCTCAAATTAACTGCTTTGCAGGATCTTTTATGGATAGTTTATAAGTATAATAAGGATAATTTATTAGGTTTTCTGATTATGTAATAGTAAGTTAAATTAAGATTATTGACAGGCTGAATCGCGGATGGATGGGAAATCAAAGTGAGACCAATGGTATTTTACTTAGGATTTCAATTACTTTTGATTTGATTTTTATCTAATTATTTTGAAGAAACTGTCGCAATAAATCTTGACTAGTATACTTACACTTGTACTATTTGGGAATTCTGGGAAAGAAGTCTTGAAAGCTGCTGATGATAAAAATACTCCTGAAGTGCAATTGCTGTTCTTTTAGGGATAGAAGCGGTAGTATGTGTAATGGCTTGAATATAAAAAATAGGCAAAACTGCGAATTTTGTAATAATGGTTACTGAAATGAAAAAAAGCGAGGGATAGGAGATACCTAAATAAGTGGAGATTTAAAATAAAGATTTTCAAGTACAGGCGTTGAGAAAACATAAATGGAATTGGTCAATATACTAAAATGTGAAAAAATAATTTTTTTTAAGAGTATTTCTCTAGTAAGAATAAGCAACACAGAGATGGGTAACAAGCGCTGACGGGAAAAAAATGAGATGGGTCTTAGAGAGTAAAACAAGACCAGATTGACGATTGTCAATAGCAAACAAGCAAGAGATAGTTACCATTTAAAAAAAAGTATGCATAGAACAATTGAGTTATTCTATACAAAAAAGGTGTATAAAATAAGCAAACAATAGAACAGGGCCTGGTCGAATTAAAGGCTGTGGCGATGCCAAAAACAGAACAATTATATGTTCCGACAAAAAGTGCTGTGTTGATTATTTCAGGGAATGGGCCTCTTTGAGGGTGAGAATAATTTCGTATTTTACATACAAAGCTATACACAAATATCGAGATGAAGTTTTAGCTATGCTAACTAAGGGATTTGGTACTTTATAGGGTTTTTTGGCGGGCTTGAAGTTGACAAGAACTAATGGCTTAGCTAATTTAGTATAATTGGATTTCGTAGCGCGTCTATTTGTTACAAAATAGTGTTGCTTTTGATGAACAGAAAATCTTGCGAGATTATTAGCGTAAATTAAGTGCACGTTAAGACTATTTGCTGGAAGGGTATTTTGAAAGAAAGAGATTATTGGCGCAAATGGGCGCTCAGGCTGCCTGAGAGGTTTGTTGGACAGAAATAGTTTAATATCTGGGATAATTCAACCTCATTCGCGGAGACTCGTATATAAGTAATGGATCTGCTAGCTATTGGTCAAGAGCATGTATCTTCTATTTTAAAGAATATCATTTGCTATTTGGTTTCATATAGTCGCAGGACAGCGCTTATTTGCTTGACTACGGTTGTGATTGGAAGACGGGTATTTGCGCATCACTTGTTTATTGTTCAGCCTCAAATATCATTCGCGAGCGCCGCCATTATTTACTGCCAAATAAAAAGGTGTCTAAGAAATTAAGCTTTTTAAAGTCCAAATAGCGACTAAAAAAAGCTGTCAAGAAATTTGGCTGTGAGTGTCAAAATTAAAGCTGCATAGTTTATAAACTCAGTCATTCATCTCACTCTTTATAGCCGCACTTATTTTATACGACTTCTTGCGTACATATTAACTACTTTCACTACTGAGATTAATACAACCTCTCTCTTTCAAAAATACTCTCCTTTTGGCCCCACTAACCCGCTATAACCTCCCTTAATAACGCTTAACTCCTTACCTCACCCTTCTTTTTTCTGTTATTCAATAAGCTTGTAAGCTCACCCACTCAAGAATAATACAACTTGATCTCTCTTCAACTTTAGCTATATTTATATCACCTTTTAGCACATTCGTTCCCTTCTTTTTAAAGTCATTATTTAACTATTCTACTTGTTGATGATATTAGATAAATGGGCTATTGGTAATGACTCAAGAAATCGATCTAGAGATTTTAAAATCTTATTCAAAGGTAATCATCCGCCCTGCGATATAATTTACCTCTCCCCATAAAACTATAACTATTTTCTCTATGTTTTACTCTAGGGGACAAACGTCTACTTTCCTGATGATGAGGTTGCCTGGATTCAGGCTGTCATCGAATCTGAAAATATTGACTCTGAAGCTCGTTCTTTTACCTTGACGTGTAAGGCTGTTTCCGGAAGAACTATTGATTTTACAACCTCGTTTGATGAAATACTTAAATCTAAAAACGATGTATTGCCCCCATTATGCAATCCCCCTATACTCGAAGGGATTGACGACTTAACTAGTCTATCACATCTACATGAACCTGCTGGTAATTCACTTCATTCATCCATTCTTCGTCCCTTGTTTTAAAATATATTCTAATCTTCAACTCTTCTTTCTTTAGTTTTACACAACTTAAAAATTAGATACAGCATGCGAAATATTTATACTTACTCTGGAATTGTACTTGTTGCTATGAATCCCTTTTCAAGAGTCCAGCTATACTCCCAGGATATCTT
>LSSN01004361.1:0-10676 GCA_001970855.1 Smittium culicis | reverse complement strand
CTATATTAAATCATAAAGATAAGATTCAATTTGTATTAAAAAAAATTCCAGTGACGATGCTTAGAGCTTTATAACTTTTTTAGGTGTATTGAATTGCCTAGACTAGATTTTAAATTTTTATGGCTAATATATAATAAAATTATAGTCTAAATTTATAAAAATGTAGATATATTTAAATAATATAGTATCTTTGATTTAGATTAATGACCTATCTTTTCAAAAAGAGTTAATATGTACGCCATAACTATAGCTAAATTTATACACTTGAACTGTAACTTTTATTTATAACTTTAATATTTAAAACCCCCATATTTCATATTAACTTAGCTAGTATTTTTCTAAAACTTTATCCTTATATGTGAGGTTAATTCGAGATGCAGAAATTTTTCGATTAAAGCTCCTTTGTTCATCACCTTTGGTTCTACTCTTAATCCTATTTAAATAATAACACCTAATAGAGCATCTGATACAACCAATAGACTCATTTATTTTACATCATCAAACCAAAGTTCTGCTACTACTAAGAATCTTTCGCATACATATTCGAGATTCTAAAGTATGAGAGCGCCTTATCGAAGCTTAATATTATTAGGCTGATACATTTATATGATTGATAATGTTTTATTAACCCTTTAACAAGCGGTATAGTGTTTTTGATCTATCAAATATTGCCAATTGTACTTAATAAAAACTGTTTAATTCCGAGATATTAAATGATAAAGTCTTGTTGTATAATAGCAGAAAACTAATGGTATGCTTATAAATCACTGGAGAATCAATAAAAAAAATTTTTTTTAATATTGTATACGTGTAAGTGTTAACTGAAGTATTGATTTTTTTTCTAGATATACACTAACTAAAAAAATAATGAAATTTTTATTGGGTAATAGAGGAATATTGAGTTTTAACCACTATACCTCTATAGATTATAAAACGCTTCCTAGATGCAGGATCCCTATTATATCAACATGGTGTAAAAAGTATATATTCGATTTATCAGAAAAATGTAGCTATTCAGTCTTATGTTTAATTAAAAAATTCATATTAAGTATAATTATTAATACTGTTATTTGTGAGTAAAACTTTGGAGCTTTCTAGCTACTATAATAAATAATTTACAATAGAACCTTTTCAAGTATAATTGATAGTTTACGATAAAGAGGATCTATTCAGTGTAGGAATAAACCTTATTTATCTAATCATTTGATTCGCTTGTGCATTTATATTGAGCATTTTATTTCCAAAAGAAGAACATACCAACAGAAAATTTATTGGCTGAAAGAACAATTCGATTACTATTTCTTAATGCATATTTAAGCTTATTAAATACAAAATCGTTAATTCATTTTCTATTGTTTCAGATACATAACGTAATAAATTTGTTGCGAAGCCACATACATGATATTAGGCATTCAAGTATAATTAGTATTTTATTTTAATTAACACAATTACATTTTATTTGCTCCCTTATTCTTACACTAATCTCTCATATTCCTAGACATACACAAATACGCTACAGCCTTTCTATATATTGTCACACTCGTATACCCTCTTGGTAATCAATTATTGACTTTAATTTAGATAATTAGTAACGTATAGGTTTGTAAACTATATTCAATAATACATATGCGATAAATGAACCTATTAAATCCCCCTGGAACAAATACTTCGAGGACTAAAGGATGGTGGTCTGATCTTAGAGGAAGACAGATAGTTTATGCTTCCATCCTTTCACGACTGATAATCTTTATTATTTCTCAGCTATCGAATATGTTTGTCGAAGATTATGATTCCTCTTTCGATACTCTACTTATTGGTCAAGATAGCTTTACAACTTTTCAACATATTGCCTCAAACATATTAAAAGTGTTTACAAGATGGGATTCTTTTTACTTTCTTCACATTGCGCAACATGGATATGTATATGAGCAAGAAAATGCCTTTTTTCCTATGTTTCCTTTACTCATCAACTTTTTAGCTGCCACAGGTATTTTTTTAATTGCTAGTTTATAATCCCTATTTTTCCTTACAAAAAAATTGATACATTTTTGTTTTCAACTAATTGTAATCATATAAATTTAGTGTTTTACCCGCTTAGGGGTTTTTTGGGTGATCAATTGGTATATATGTTGTCTGGAATCGTTGTGTCAAATATGTCCTTTGTTGGATCTGCAGTAGCTCTATACAGGTAAAAGTTACGCTTTCAAGTGTATTCTCATGTATCCCATATTATTTTTTAATTTAGAATTATTATTCTTTAACTCTTTTTTTTTTGGTGATAAATTTTGATTTGTTCGTAGACTAGGCCTTGCTTTATTTGGAAATGAAACTTTTGCTTTTCTATCGACTATCCTTTACTGTATATGCCCAGCTGGAGTTTTTATGTCTGCAATGTAATATAGAGAATTTATCTACTCTATCGCTATATATTTTTTGCACTCCAGAAAATACTTGACATATTAGTTTCTATTAAAATTATCTTATGTAGATATACAGAAAGTACATTTGCGTTATTTAGCTTTATTTGCATGCGATTGATTGCTGAGAAGAAATATTACCTAGCGGCTTTTTATCTTGGGCTAGGGTCATTTACAAGGTCTAACTGTGTTTGTTATATTGGATTTTTCTTATGGGATTTTTTCTTTAAAAATTATGAATGGATATATAGCCCAAAGGTAATTTAATTTTTAAAAATCCTAATTTAGCCCAATGCTTTCAAATACTGTCTGAATGACGCTTTTTATATCTCACTGGCAACTAAATATGTTTTTATTTTTAAAATTTATCAGATATTTTTTAGCAGATTATTCCAAGTATGCATATTGGCGTTAGTCTCTATATCAGGATTGGTACTATTTCAGATTCAAGGATACTACAGTTTTTGTGTTAGTTTTAGTCCGAAACCAGGCGATTCGCCGTGGTGTTATAATAAAATCCCTTTAGTGTATAATTACGTCCAAGAACATTATTGGTAACTCTGTTATTTTATTTTTATTAAAATTTTTTCAAATAATCATAAATCTTAATATTAATTATGTTCAGGACATCGTTAACATTAAAATTTTTTAACTTTTAGGGGCGTTGGTTTCTTGAAATATTACACTATTAAACAACTGCCAAATTTTATATTTGCTCTACCAATGGTTATCCTTTGCTCAATAGGAATTGTAACCTATGCAAAGTTTGATTTGAATAGGTTTTTTAGCGTCGGTATAAGCCAATACTTCGGAGCTTGTAATTGCATAAAAAATAAAGTTTTAAATACGAGCGAAAATAAACTTAGTTCGAGCATCTTTACTAAAAAACCCTCTGTGGAATTAATATCCAAAGAAAAATCTAATGGTATTAGTAATACTGGTAGAATAAATCAGCAAGTTAAGAATAATTATAAACCTTGTAAAAGCGGGTCTGGATGTAAGCTATTAACAAAGCAAATCATTGGGGATTTAATTTCAATTCCTGCTGAAGAGTGCTTTCTTAACGTCGAAATATTGCCGTATATCTATCTATGGGCATTTTTGCTTCTCGTATCTATAACAACCATGCACATCCAAGTTATTACTCGGTTTATGTCATCAATGCCAACTGTTTACTGGTTTATGGCGCACGTCTTTCTAAGCAAACAAAATGTAAGCTTTTCTGGTAAAAGCAGTGATGGCATCCGGTTTACAGGGCTCTCAAAATACATCCTGTATTATGTTATAAACTACGCTGGAATCGGTATAGTGTTGTTTAGCAACTTCTTTCCACCGGCATAGAGTCTGCTTTCTCTCTTTTGTTCAAGCAACTACAATAACTAATTTTTAATATAAAAATATACAGATTTTTTATTTTCCTTATCCCTATTTTTAATTCGACTTACAACCAAAAAAAAAAAAATTAACTACTAGAGCGTGATAATTAAAATGAGTATTAAAATAAAGAACCCTTTTTGCCAGAATAATTTTTTTATATTAGTTTTTTTATGAAAAGAAATTTAGGCAATTGTTAAAAATTTTGTCTTGAATATTTGTTTTTTAATAATAATATCAATTATAAATATTAAATTGAGCCTTTCCTAGATAATTTAAAAATTAGGAGCGTGCTGAAAGTAAAATTACAGCAATTATAAAGTTATATAAATCGCAGCTTAAAAACATAGTTAATAAAAAAACAGTAAATAGTGCCGATCTATAAGCTATTCAAGGAATACTTTCACTGTAGCTGAAATTGACTCTGTTCGCTTGGATCAAATATGTTTGTTGTAGGGTTAACAAATTTAGGATCACTGAATAGCATGCCAATGGAGTCAATAAATCGGCGTCGACGTTCGATTAAAGCCATCGTATTTGTAGAAACGGACACGCCTTTTGGCTGAATAGACTTTCTCTTTTTAGATTTTTGGTTTCTCTAATTAAATATAGAAACAAGCTCATTATAAATACAAAGGAAGAATGGTTAAATATTAAATTGATACGAGCAAAATCAAAAGGATATTAAAATAATTACACTTCTTTTGCTATAATTTGACTCGATCTGCTTGTCGAGTTCATCGATTATTGTGCGATATTCTTGGAACCCAAGGTATTCTCTTACAACGCCGTATAGCTTTTTTTTCCTGCTATTGTTTAGCTCGATTTGGGATTGAAGGAGTTTGCTTAAACGCCTGATTTCAACAGATACTTCATCGTCTTGGGCTTCGTTCCAATCAATCTATAGGTTTTAAACAAAAATATTGTTTAATATAATATAGACATTAAAAATGCTAAAAGGATGCGAGTTTCAGTTCATACCTCTTTTTTGTCAATTGCGCCAATATAGAATAGTTCCTGCTTGATTCTGTCTTCAAGATTTGGGACTTGGTTATAATCTTCACCGATATTATGGTCTAAATGATGTTTTTTTTTTACAATTTATTGCGCTTATTAATCTTTTAAAAATAATCAAATGTAGTAATAATAGTAAAGCGTAGTTTTAATTTACTTCAATGAGTATATTAAAACGATGTGCATATATGGGTTTAAATGGTAAATAGATAAAAAAATACCTTTGGCGAGATTAGTTATTTTATCTAGTTCAGAGTTTGGCAAAAGTCTTTGGTCAATTAGAGAAGCTAGTAGTCTTTCGGTTAAAGGGGGACAAGAAACTGAAGGGTGAATCAGTTCGTCATCATCAAGTTGATCGAGTAAGATTGGTTTATTTTCAGATAGTTTAGATTCGTTATCTGAAGAAATAAGACGGAATATAGAAAACTTTAGTTTGGATGCTTGAATTAGGTCAGGGTATTGACTCGACTCTTCCCTGGCCCATTTGACAATGTAGTTTTGGCCCTTTGGACCTATTTCTACGTTAACATTTGGATCAGTCTAAAAATAATATTAATTAAAATTTGTAAAATTTTTGAGCTTGAGACTATAAAGCTAGGAATCAATATCAAGTAAATGTATATGTGTAAAATATGTAAATATTGCAATGAAAAAGTGATGGTAAAAAAAAAAGGGTTGAATAGAAATTTTATAGTTACATAATTTTCAAGAAATTGTAAATCATCTTCAGTGATTGGGCGTAAATATAAATCAACAGAAGCCCAAAAGATGTTGGCAGGGATTTGAGTAGTCACTTTAATGCGAGAATAATCATTTGGAACTATTGAGTTTTCAGGTATTGGTTTGAATCTATTTTTATAGCATTTTTTAGAAGTACTCGTTGGCGAGTCAAAGGGGTGGCAAAGAAAAGAGAAGTCAACTACAGGGTTTTCTTTTCCATCTTGTATTAAGTTTAAAATTTGCAAAGAGCTCTCTCTTTGGTCAAGGACGATTTTATTTGGTGTTTGAGTAATATTTTCATTGACTAAATCAGCGAATATAGGAAAAAGTATAAATTACAATTAGTAGAAGAAATTATTTTAATATTTTTATCAAAAAACAAAAAGAAAAGGAATATAAAGCAACGAAATGAATAGTATGAAATAAGCACTTACAATCTGCAGAGATATCACGTCGAATATTGGCAGAGGAGCTAAATAATTGTTAATTCAGAAAATCAAAAGCAGATTAAAAATGTGGTACAAGTAAATATGTGATTAAATATAAAAAAAATGGAAATTACCTCGGTTTTTTTGAGCCTAGAAATATTGGGGGCGAAGAATTAAATGAGAATAAAATATGTTTTTTATTGAAATAAATCGATAGAAATGTAGAAAATAAGAAATATAATTTTTGTAATAGCATTTTATGTAAAAGAAAAAAAAAGAAATATACATAAAAGAATATGTATAAATTGATAACATGGAATAAATTTTTATTTGAAGTACCTTTGCTTCTAGAGACGGGGCTATCGTACAGTTCAAGTTTAATTTTTTTTTTAGAATTTGAGTATTCTATAACTGAGTGTTTTAGGTCATCTAACTCGTGGTTTAAAGATGATATTCTTTTTTTAGAGTTTGATACGAGGGTGGATAGTTCATCTGATAAATTTTTGAAATCAGACAAAGAGTATTTGTCAGCAAAAGTGGAAACATTGTTAAGAATTTCTGGATTTCTGGATAATTCAAACAGCTTTGAATTTTTGAATGAAATTAAATCGTAAGGAGTAAATTTTTGGTCCATTTTTGTTTAAATAATATTAGCGAGACTGTGCCCCAGCAGTTCTTTTATTTGAGTAAAGATAATATATTGATTAGATGGATTGATAGTTATAGAGATTCAACATGCAAACTTGAAGCTATTGATTCAAATATAGAAACATTAAATAATACGAGCTATAAATTAATAGTTTTTTATAGGTCTATGACATATCATTCGTCCAATTTTTCAAAGCGAATAGTAAACGTCCATTTGCTAAATAATAATACCATATTAATTTTTAATTAACTTTGATTTATTTATGTGGATAATAAGAAAATAGATTTATATATATTATTGGTTTTTAGGCTTAGTTTGGAAATTATTGGGCTTCAAAAGGGTATAAAACGATATTCTTTGGCGATGATTGGTACGCTTCTTTAAGTCGACAAAAATATGCTTTTATTAAACTTTTAAGTTTTCTTCTGAACTTGAAGCGTATATGA
The DNA here is from genome assembly GCA_001970855.1 of Smittium culicis. Classification (NCBI taxonomy): domain Eukaryota; kingdom Fungi; phylum Kickxellomycota; class Harpellomycetes; order Harpellales; family Legeriomycetaceae; genus Smittium; species Smittium culicis. The sequence continues at coordinate 3,628 of LSSN01004361.1, read as the reverse complement.
ACTGGTTATTAATGCGAATCTTTATCACTATACTATTCAATGTATCTACATTGAACATCATATTTACCTCAAAACACGGAATAATCTATGGCGACATGATGCAAAACTTAATCTTGCTAATTATTTTAAATGTTAAAAGTCTTACTAAATCATCATGGCTAATGCTGGTTTGTCATATCAAACATCACTTTTAAGATTTTATCTATGGCCTTTTCGAAAAGCTAAAGCCTCTTAGGTAAATATTAAGTATAGACACTTGTACTAATCGCCTTTATAAAGCATTCTATGGTAATACTAAAGGCTATTTGGTTGAAAAATACTAGTTTGTGAGCCAGATAACTAAACAAACAGAATACAGACAGATTATATTAAGCATTATTATTATTTGGAAATTAGCTACTACTAGCTTTTATTTACCAATATTTTAATAATGATACTATCTGGGGGACATGAAAACAAAGTATAACTATTGATACGTAAAGGTTAAAAAAATTAGATTTAAAGCTGCATTCATGCGTTTATTTTATTTGAACTTGTGAGTGTTTTAGTTGGCGAATAAATTTATTAGTGTGAAAATTTCAATTTGCGTTGGAGGGTGAAATACACGCGCTAATTTAAAATGTTAATATTGTTCCTTTACCAATTCTGCCTTATTTTAAATTGTGTGAATTCTTTCTTGTTTTTGCACTTCATAATCTATCTTTTTTTATATAGTAATTAAAATACTAATGATGCAAAGCGAAGAATCAAGTAAGTGACATCATCTTTTCAAGGTACATTTATTTTATTAATCGTCGAGTAATTTTTCTAGTCCCACATTCAAGTCAAGGCTTCTTTGACGCAATATTTGAAAAGACTCTTGAGCTAAATAACGAGCTTGACGGATATCTAGAGCTTAAAAATGACTTTCCAAACTCGGATTTAAGCATCGAACCATTGCAAGTTTCCATAATATTTTTTTTATAAATGTATAACATAGCTTATCTTGTAACCTATCCTCATTTAGAAACGAAAAAGCTAAATCAATTCTGAGATTGCTATCGTTAATTATCAAAGAGACTGAGAGATCGTGTAACGATTCTTTGCTTGATGTAAATCTAACTTTTTGTATACTATTCCAGAAGGTATTTATTTATACTTTGCCTTTTGTTCATAAAATAATAGAGTTGTTCTAGAAATAGCAGAGGATTAATTATAATGGCTTTATCTTCGAAAATAAAAGAAATTAACAATGCTGACATCAAAGGTGTATCTTGCGCTACCAAAAATTCTCCAGCAAGCTCAGAAACTGATTCCTTGATAACTATCAATGAAGCTATTCTAACTACAGGCTCTATTGCTATTCTTGCAAACAGTTATCACAATAAGTTCATTGAGAACTTGGTACCTTTTGTAAATGATTTAGACTCGTACGTTGATAACTTTAACCAGTACGTTGGTAAGTGTCTCTATTTAACTGACTTGGTTTACATAACTTTTCAGCATACTTGGGAAAAAATTGTTAGAATTATTCCTTTACTTAGCCGTAGTAAATACTCCAATTACTAATTATGGTGACATCATATTTATTTAGAAATCGAGACCCCGCTATTATATAGCTCAGCCAATAAGCCTCAAAGCGTCTCTAAGGTGTATATAGCCAAGCTGGTTTTTGGACTCTATGTCTTGTCTAAATTTCTGATGTTTTTTATATTTTTGTATTTTGTTAGGCGCTGAATACCGCTTACTATATCTGTTTATTTTATTATCTACAAGGTTTACTACAATTTTTACTCTCAATTAATCCTCATACATATACTCCATAATATATGTTTCAAATTTGATAATAAAGAAAATAATAAATAAAAACATCTACTAAGCATAAGTATCTAATATCAGCTACGAGTTATTAGTTTCTTTCAAGAATCCAAGGGCTTTTAGGAAGCCAATAGAGCATCTTTTCACTTGTTGAAAATTGTGTTCAAAGCCTTCCTGTCCTCCATAGTATGGGTCCTCGATTATCTCTTCGCCTTTTGGATCGTATTCGCCAAAAAGTTTCACGATCGCTTTTGACCCTTTAGGCTTCATGTCAATCAAATCTGAGAAATTACTGTGGTCCATGCATAAAATATAATCAAATCTATCGAAATCTTTTGCATTCACTTGTCGCGCCTTGTGATTTACTGGGACGCCGTGTTTTTTGCACGTCGAAACTGATCGCTTGTCCGGGCTGCTTCCAATATGATACGATGAAGTTCCTGCGCTGTCTATGAAGAACACCTTATTCAAATCATTCTCGTCGACTGTAGACTTGAACACTGCTTCGGCCATAGGTGAGCGGCAGATATTTCCTAGGCAAACAAACAAAACCGTGTGGCATTTTAACTTCATTTTCTTGTCAATTAAATATGTGTTTAAATGTGAATTTTTTTATTATTATTTTGGTTGTAAGCAGGTATATGGCAAAAAAATTTCAAGTTATTGTCCTATTTTACATTCATTCAAAGCAAGTGTTCGATGAAAAACTCTTTGTCATGCTTTCCCTGGCTTTTCCCACCTTAATTATCCTTATAAATAATTGGCTGTATTAATTTATTGGTTGGACGAAATCTCTTTTAATTAATTTAGAAAACTGCAATTAAAAACACAAGTTCTCAATTACCCATCATAGTTTTCAATTAATGATTCACTAGTCTACTACACATTACCCAATCATGACCAGTATTACCCAATCAATTTATTAGTAAATTTGTGTTAACTATCAATTGCTTTACACCCTGATTTGCGGGCTCTGATAAAAAGATAGTTTGATTTATAAAAAGAGTTCAAGCTAAATAACAAAATGGTGAATATAGTACAAGAAATATATAAAAGGTTAAAAACTAGCGAAAGTACAAATACCAATAAAACTAGGAAAACTAGGGCAAAAATAAATGCAATAAAGCTTAGCTTTGCCTTGAGGATATCTAATCTTCCGTTTAAGCATCTACCCTTTGTATGCTCTCACTGAAGGTTTTAATAAAGTATTTATTACGGATTGCCTATATGTAATGGGCTTGATTCTAATTGTCATCGAATGCCAATCAGAATCCCGATTTCCCATTACATTGTAATCAAGGCAATCTAATTGTTCATAGCATACCTAAAGCTCATTAACTAAAATACAACTCTGGGTATATAAACCTGAGCTTAGCCATAAGATGTTATGGCTAAGCTTTTCAACATTAATTCCTTGTCCTAGTTTCTATCTAGTCCTCACTCTTATTCTTGTTCTTGTTCTTGTTCTTGTTCTTGTCCTAGTTCTAGTTTATATTACCTTCTTCATAATATTATCTAATAAAATCATATTAACAATAAGTCCATCACAGTTTGAAAAGCTTCTTACATTAGTTAATTAAAAGAACTAATAAAAATTTTTATCCTAGTAAATAAAAATGAACCAACAATCGAACATATTTAATCAACAAATTGACTTGGAGCCAGAAGGAACCTTCGCGTCACCAATGATCCCAGTATTCTCCAACAACTTATCAGAAGGCAGCGAATCATGTTTTTCAGGAAAGGTCAAACTACCAGATCCGCCCAAGTTTGACGGAACCCCAAAAGAATTTCAAGCATTTGAATCGAGTATACAATTATACTTCTGGTC
>LSSN01004359.1:0-10164 GCA_001970855.1 Smittium culicis | reverse complement strand
ATGTACTAAAAAAAACATAAATTACAAAGAAAGTTATATGGTTCCTTCTTTTAAAACACTATTTCATACAAAAAAATAAGTGAAAATAAATTAAATTCTGTAATCGCACAAAATTTTCAGATTGCATAGATTTTAAAAAAGGCAATAAGGGCCGTAAATAATGGCTTGCTCTCGAAGATTATATTTAAAAACAAACTTAAATATCTTTTTTTAGTTTTTAATCCATTTTTAATATTTTTCAAATGAAACAGCATCAAACTATAATAATGAGTAAAAAGAATTCGAATCTTTTAACGCGTATATCAAATGATTAAAGTTTTTAATTCTAGTACTAAAACAAATCTTAAAAAATAAAACGTGTTTTTTTTACTATCTTTTATAAGATTAAAAAAATATTAAAATGTTATATTAAAAATAAAATATTAAAAATAAAGTATAAAAAATCAAGTGTGAACATAAAGTTAGTGGTATAATAAATTCCATCAAATATATTATATCAATTTCTTAATGCGGCGGAAATTTAAAAAAAATACTTTATCTAATAACCAACTTTACCTATATTTTTAAATCTTTTTAGAGAAAACATCAAATAGAATTAGTGGAAAGAAAATAATCTAGTTAATTTATATTGACAAATTATATTTATAAGTATAAAATTTCTGAATTTTAACCTTTTCATAGAAGGTTGGCTTTTTTTCCTACATAGTATTCCAACTGTATTTGATTACTATAATTATATATCAAGGCCTTTAGAATTATTGGTATACTATAAATAAAAAACAAATAAAAAAATCGCATAAAAATCATTTACAAATCATAAAATTAACTTTTTTAAAGAGTGTTGGACAGCAAAGGGTTAAGAGAAATTCCTACTTAAAAAATAAATAATAAACGAATTGATTTTTAACTATGCATCATACTAAATTAAAAAAAAAATTCTAAAAAGTTCAAATATTCAATTTAAATAAATTGATAAAAATTGAATGGTTTATAACACAATAACTAGGGTTATACCATTCTATTTTATAGAAAAAAGTATCTATAATTTATAAATAAAATTTTTGTTTTCCGGGATTTAATACAATATGAATGCCTAGTAATATTATTGAATAACTATAATTTACCCACGATTTTATTCTTTTTATAACGGAAAATTTTAAATTTACCAATATAATCACAAGAATCCATTCAATAATAAAGATATATTAAATTTAATCTTTATTTTGTTTTATTTATCGGTTAAAGATATATATGTCCAAGATAATTCCCACATCTACCTTTATAGCGATTACGGATTTTAGTTTAGATGTTGAAATAAGGAAGTAAAAAAAAAAGAAAAGTGCTGGTATTAATAATTTTATGAAATGATTTATACTATTCGAATAATTTCGAGAACTTTAATTTTTAATTCTTGATAAAAAAATTTATTAAGAAAAAAGATGCTAAAAATTTTATTTACAAATAATTATAATATAATGCTTTTATGCAGACTATGAGTTTTAAGTTCGATATATTTTACTCCAACAAGGTTACAATCTCTATTCTTAATTTAACAGAATTTTTTGTTTTTATAAAGTTTCTGTTGTAACAATATTCTCCCTCTTTTCCCGACCCTTTCATTTCTTTCTTTACTATCGTTTATAATTAAGTTTCTAATTTCATGTCTGTATTCTGGCTTTTATTTTTATGAACATACTCTGAACAATTATTAATTATTAGAACGCTTTTATTCTTTGTCTAATATCTTTCATTTCAATCTGCATTATAATTCTTATTAAAATCAAATAAAAAACAGCTTACGTGATTCATTTCTATTATAAGGTATGCCTATTTAAGAATAAATTTATTCTTTATAGTAAAACTTTTAAACGTGTGCTATTTGCACTCAACTATATAAATGTGGAAGTGAAGATCATGCCTGATAAATTAATCTCTCATTCATACTCATTACTTTAATATTTTCGTATCTAATATTCAAGTTTAATTTTAAAAAAAGCAATAATGTCAATTTAACACGTAAGCGTGTTAAATAAAAACTTACAAAACTTGATTTCGATGATTTTTCTTTAGAATCTAGCGATTAACACTTTAATATAAAATCACAATACGAATTTGAAAAGCATAACTATCAGAACGAAACCTTATTTAAAGACAGGAAAATTCCTACAACAAGAATATCCAAAAAATTTTGGGAATATAATTTTTTTCTCTACTGAAAAAAAAAAAAAAAGAATTTTCATACTAATCTTAATATAAATTTGGTTATTTTTTTCTCTTTAACTTATTAGATCAACTTTTATAAATAATAAAATACATTAAAATACACTAACAAAATCAAAATCATAAATATAATTAAAAATAAAATGCAATAACAAAATCTTTTAAAAACAAGCCAAAGTCATGTCAGCCCAAAACAAATTACGAGAGCCCCAAAGATATCAGCCGTAGTAGCTGAAGCTTCAATGTATATATAAAGTATAAGGTTACTGTTATTATAACAAAACTATTTATCACTTTCATATTAAATAAATACACATTTATCTACGATAAATATGACTACAAAGAGGTTAATCCTATAGAAAGAGTATAGGAATAATCTTACAAAAAAAGCCTTTAAAAAGTTTTCACATACGAAAAATTGCTACCAGTTTATTTTATACGCTGTATTTAATTCTTTGGGGAATTTTTTTTATAGAGAGTTACTATTTATGTTTAGCTATATTATTATCAATACCTTATATTATCTTGTCACATTTATATACATTATAAGTTTATATTTTATAAAAAAATCCATTAATGAAACACTAAATTTGCTAATTAATTTATTAACTATAAATATGATTCTTTTTTTAAAGCTTTAAAAATGTGAATTTTTAAACAACAATAAAATCGAGAAAAAAATAAAAAACAAAATCTCATATTGAAACTTGTAATACTATCGAAACAAAAATACAAAACTTGATCTAATTTTAAACGTATATATTTATTAAAGAGAAACTATGGCATTCTTTATAAAAATTTAGCCAATTAGTCTGAGTTTATGTTATTTAAAACGTGATATGCTTATTATTATACTAATAATTTATTATCGATTTGTCTAGTATAATTTATATTTTATACAATATGAATTGATTTTATATGTGAATTTTTGTAATTTTTCTATAACTTGGTGAAATCTTTTTATCAATTAAAAAAATTGGAGTGATATTATTAGTTTGGAATCGAGTCTTTAATAAATCTAATTTTATAGTATATTTATATTTCCAATTTTTTTGCTAAAAATTTTTATCTTTTTTATATTTTATCAAGTTAATTAAAAATCGATGAATATTTTAAACATAATAAAAATATTCGAATTTTGATATTTTGAATGTATCTATCAAAAATTTACTTGTTTAATTATTAACGCATAGATTGGATAACTATTTTAAAGGTTTTTTTGGAGGAGGGGGGGCTCGATTTGCTTTGTTAATTTTTAATTTATAAGTAAAATTTTTTCCTTACTAAAAAGAAATTAGCTATTTATTACAATTACTTAAAATTTGTTAAAGTTTTTTATTATAGTCAGATTATAAATAACAACTTATTAATTTGATAAAACATGAGAAATTAAAAAGGCGGTAAAAATTATATTTATATTTTACTTTATATATATTTCCCAAGCTTAATGATCGACATATTTAAAAAAATATCCGTTAATGATTATAAAGTACTTTAAATTGAAGGAAAAAAATGAAAAAACTAACTTGGATAAAAAAAAACAATAGAAAATTTAAATTCCACTATTTACCTATCAACTTTTATTAAATTTTCAAAATTTAAAATAAATCGAAAAATTAAATATTTTAGTACTAGAAAGTCAATATTATAGTTAAATAAAGACATATTCTAATAAAAATGACTTATTCAGCATCCGATAATCATATAATTTAGCTTATTAAAAAAATTTCTTTCAATAAGCATCAACTACGTAAAGCCACCCATAATAATTTTTAATTTTCAAACATAAATTTAGAATTTTTTCAGTGTAAAGCTTGCAAAAACATATAAGAGGCTAAAATATATATAACAATTATCATACAGGGTTTCAAAAAAGTCATATCTAAAGCTTTGTTAATTATCACATTTCTAAATAGAATAGCCCGCAAACTATCTCCATAAAGTATATCAAATAAATAAATAAATAAATGAACTAAGAATTTAACGATTTATCAACGTGTCTTATATAATTTATATTCTCATCCGATTAAATTTTATATAAGTTAAAAAAACTACAAGCCACTTTTTTATTCATTTATTTTTTAGAAATAACCCATAATGGATTCTAGTTCATTTAAATGATCGTATAGAAAAAATAGGTAAATCACATTAGCGCTATTAATGTAATCACATTTTGTAAAAAAATTTCAATATATGAATAATTAGCCATTTTCAGGGGAATCAGTGATTTATGAAATTTAAAATTAAAAACATATTTTTTATAGAATTTATATTAAACTTTGTAACCAATCAAATTTATTTTTAATCATGTGAATTATTAAAATATAACAACTATTTAATGTGAAATTAGGCTGACTAATTTTCGAAATTCATAAATTTTCAACCGCCACGGGAAAGATTAAGTTTTAAGAAATTACATATTCCACCAATATTGTAACGACTACTAATCTGAAAACATTATTCATTTGTTTATTAATTTAAAAATACTAGAATCAAATATACACTTGTTTAAAATTATAGCATAATAAAATACTGAGCTGATATATTTCGTATTAAAATTTCTACATAAAAATAAAAATAGATATGTTGCTATTTTATAGTTACAAAAATATAAATGATTAATATCTTAATAGAAAAATGTAAGCCCAAATTAAAAGTCATTATTTTTTCAAGCTCAATAAAGTATCACCAGCTGTCCTTTCCTTAATATTTAATATTTTTCTTTTTTATGAAGGCTTTTTTTATCTGAATTGTAAAAAATTATCAATTAGTCATATTTTGATAATTAATTATACAAAGCGTAAAAAAAAAATAATAATAAAAAAGGCTATACTATGGAAATTTTATTGGAAATATATCTTGTTTTAAATTACTTCAAAAAAAATATCAGAATGTATAATTTCTGAAATAAAGGTTCGTTTTTTTTATTAGTATTTATTAAAACTATGGTTATTATTCTGATTATAATATAAATTTTCATTTTTTTTATTTTAATTTTATGGACTACTTTTTATATCTAAAAACTCATAAACTCATATAATTTTTTCTATTTTGAATTTTTTCAGTTTAAGCTTTAGGTCATGATAATTATTTTATATTATAAATTAAATTATAAAATAGAATTATCTGTGCATAACTGTAAAAGTTGTCTTTAATACAATAGATATGAACAGATCAAATTTTTATAATGAGGATAAAATACTCCGAGTTTTTTTAAAGATTCTAAAGATATTATAAAATTTTATATAATCTATATTTAAGCCGCAAATAGTGATTAATTAACAGAATTAAGCTCTAGAAAAATAAATAAATAATTAAATTTAATTTTTACAACTGAAAAATTATTTTGAACCATATGAAATAATCTGACCGAGGGTATGTTATACAAGGTATTATCACCGAATCAAACTGAAATTTTAAAATAATATGATTAACGCCTTAGCTCTAAGTTGAGTCATAAATCATACTTAGTACCACACTCCCAATTAGAGTTTTTTCTAAATAAAAAAAAATATAATAAGCCTTTTTTACGAATTCGACTACTCCTTTTGATATTAGTTAAATATAATTCTCAAATATATAATAATAACTCTTTATTTTATAATTTAATAGCCTAATTATGTTAATTTTTAATTAAATGGCAATGAAAGGGAAAAAAGCCCCTGAAAGTATTTATAGACCTGTTTATCTTATTTTACAAGATTTATAGATAAAGAGATATTTATTCATCGAAAAAGTGAAACAAATTTAATCTATTCTTTTTTATTATCTATAATATACATAATGGGGTTTAAAAAAATTTTGGGGAAAGTATATAGTGTATTATTTTTAATAATACTTTTATTGACAACATGCAACATATTCTTACTTTATTCGTTAAATAAAAGCGCAAATATACTAACTTACGACTATTATTTCTCGAACGAAAATAAACATGGTTATAAATCTGAAAAAAAATTTACTTTCACTGATACTGAGATAAACTCAATAAAAAAACCATTTGGTATAACGAAATCTGATGTCTTTGAACTTCCTAAAGAAAATTATATAAATGAAGGATTTGGATTAAGAAAAAAAGATTTTATTTTATTTTCGCCAGCTTCAAAGGATGAAGAGATGGATTTTCAAAAGAACGTATACTCTGACATAAATATTGTTACTTATTGTGATAATGATGATAAAAGAAAAGGATGCGATATAAATTCCGAGCATAATTACAACTATAGATCACTTTCAAATAAAACATTCCATATGTTTGACCTTATTTGCAATAACTATACCGACTATAAATCAATTGTAAAAGTGGACCTTGATACATACTTTGACAAGAATTATATTCTTTCAGTACTAAAATTTTTATCAGAGAACAGTGAGAAGCGAATATTCTTTGGGAACCCAAGATTGTATGGTAATAAAGTGTATTTTGAAGGAAGATTTTATGCAATGACTCAAAAATTGGTAGAAGACTATTGCAAATGTAAACCAAGCGCTCCGAAAATATCCCCAGAGGATGTTTGGATATCGCATACAATAGCAGATTGTTTATCTAAAGACCCTAGCATTGAACAAAAAAATATTCATCATATGCTTAACGATGAAACTAAAATATACCACAAGGAATATAAGAAAAAAGGAGTACACCTCAAACTGGGGAGAGACATTAAATAACTTTTTATATAGTATTGATCAATTGTTTTCCGACTATCTCTGAATATTGGCTGTTTAATTAATAATATTGACTTAATTCGAGCATATTAACTATATAATTTTAATTTTTTACACTTTCCATAGATAAAATCGATTTTAGATAATATATAATTCCGTCTCTATTTTCATTTATAAATTTTTCTATTTTATCTCTTGAATATACGAAAAATTCATAAAATAAATGTTATTTATTTTATGTTAATTTGATATTAACTATTATTTCAAATAATATATTTATAGATAAAAAATTGTTTCAAATTTATATTTTTGGATTCTCACAATTACTATTCCCTTGAAAATTTACAACCTGTACTGTAAACTAACTCATCGAGTCAATTTAAGGAATTTTGTAGTTATCGGTAATAGAAAAAAATCTGTTTTTTTTTCTTTTCACAAAGAAAGTCCAAGATTTTCAAGGAAAAATCAGTTTTTTCTCGAGATCAATATACCAACTTGATTCGATTATAGTTAGATTTATGTTATAGATATTCCTTACTTTATTTATAAAATTTTTTCTATTATTATTTATAATTTACTATTATACAACTTTCATATAAGAACGATAAAAAAGATGATTATATTTTGAAAAAAGTATAAAAACCCCTTCGAAAATGCTTTTTTTACACTAAATATTTTTTTAGGAAATGCATTATTAACAAATATAAATTCTTACAAACACAATACAAAAAAATTAATATGAACTGTTTACTTAATGAATAGAAAAATACTAAAGTACCGTAGTATGTTTTATTTAGCGATGATTTAGCATCAATCTAATACATTAATTTGTGTTTTAACCTGGATTCAACAAAAATTAATATTTTTTAGACAATTCATTTTAATTAGTGCATAAAATTATTAAATATACTAAGCTACCTCTTTCAAGTCATCTTTTATTTTTTATTTATACTTTGGAATATCAAGTTAGCCGAAATAATTTAATAAATTTTTGAAATAATCTTTTCAAAGCTATTCCTTGGAATTTACCACTGAAGAAATTAAAATTCAATGAGTAAAATGATAAAATATATATAAATATTTTTTTGTTTAACAAGATAAATAATTTTTAATTGACGACAAAAAATTTTTTTTGAATTTTAAAATTTGTTTTATATGTTTTTTTTTGACGTTGAAATATACTTTTGTGAAAAAAAACTCCAAAAATAAATAAAATATATTTGAAGGGTTTTTAGATTCGGCCGGCGCTTTCTTCTTTAAAACTATCGGCTCGGCAGATTTAACAAGTACCTCTTAGGATGTTTGAGTTACTGAAAAATTAGATGCATCGTTAGTCATGACTTGTTTGATATAGAGTTAAAAATTGGTAATATTATTTTTGTAGGTTATTTATTTAATAATATTATTTTTTTGTTGATTTATTTATAATTTTGAATGATAAGATTGTTAGAATATAAAAAGTATAAAATAAAGAAAAAGTAATAAATATAATGAAATAAAATCTGATTATAATATAAATTTTTGTGAATAATAGTTGTTTCAATACTGTACGTATAAAAAAAAATTCTTATTTGGTATTCATTTTTGTTTAAAATAATTGACTCTTAGAAAAGGTTTGTTGATTATTTTTTCCTGGTATCCTTATCTTCATCTGCCGTTTATCGCTTTTTTTATATTTTTTTATTTTCTATTGAATATTCACTTACTTGTCGCTATCTTTATTTTTTTTTTTGTACATTTCCTTGGTGTCTAAATTTTTTTTTAATCCTCTTTGTACAGTTAAATTAGTTTATTTATTTATTTATCTTTTTCTTTTTCTTACCACTCACTTAGCATTTGTAATCGTTGGGTTTTAATTCTTTGTGGTTAGCTTCTAATTGTCAAACTGACTAAAATTTGTATTATTATCTATATTTTTGGTAATTTAATATTTCTTTGTAGTATAGGTATTCGTTTTATTACTGCATTAGATGATATCATTCAATTATTACTGTTATTTTCTTTTGGCTCTCTTTGTACATTAAGTTTAATTCATCTGTTATTTTCCCCCCCCTAAATTGAACAATTATTGGCTAATAAAATATGATGGATAAACTTGGGTAATTTCCTCTCTGACTCTTTATTTAAATAATTCAGTATCCAAATTATTTCACTTCCACATATATATAGAGGTGAAGGTTTTGGTATTAATAAAATATCATAATTGTTTAGATGATTACAATAGCTGTTCATAGTTATTTGATTGTAAATTATAACTTTGATATGACTGAGAAAAAGGTAAAGGTATTGTTAGTAGTGATTTGAATATATCGAAAGTTACAAACTCACTTTTGTGCTTGGAAGACTCTTAAAATGGCTCTAAGTAAGATATAAAAGAACAAGAGGGCATATCGGCTTAGTTATCAGAACTTATTTAGTCCTTTGTAGTTTGACGCTAATCTGATTAGGAGCATTTTAGACTTGGTGTGTTCGCCAGCTCCTAACCCCACTAAGTAAATAAAAGTTTCAATTCTTTTTAGGCGCATAATAATTCATTACAGATTATAGATTTTTATTCATGAAGTAGATTGGGCAATAAAAAGACAAAAAATCCTACATCTTCGATTCCAGATGGTGAGATCAAGAACTGATACACTCTAACCTTTGATGTTTCCATAACTGCTAAATATAGTCTTATAATCTCGATTTACCCTTTCAGACTGGCGTAAATAGTGAATCGTCCCATCAAAATTCGGACCATGCATCTATATGTGTTCTAACATTATATTAAGGCCAAAAATAGCCAAAAATAGTTAAAAAAATTTATATTATATTAAAAAAACCCATATATAAAAGATAGAGCTAATAAACTAAAAAAAGTGTACCCTCTTAAGTTTTAGATTCATTTTCACAAGAAAAATTAAATGAATTCATACAGCGATAATTTACCGATTATAACTCCTGTCTGTAAGCAGATAAAGCCCGTTAATAAGCCTGCCATATGAATAGCAGCATGAAAAAATCTTCATCCTCCCTGTAAACTAATGTTGCAAATAATTTTGAACCAATGCATAAAAGCTATTCACAGATGGCAAAAAATAACAAGACAACTACGGTTTAAGTAACCAATTTACTTTAAAAAAAACATCAATAAACAAAAATAATAGTATAAACAGCCAAAGCAAACTAGATGGAACCCCTTACTAAGATTTGAGCGACTACAGAGAAGAATCTATATTCGACTGGTGTTAGGAACGAAGGGAGGAGTAAAGACAGGATTAAGGTTGAACTGAAACTAAG